>JAECXV010000071.1:0-62092 GCA_018153235.1 Drosophila malerkotliana malerkotliana
GGCAGGGGAATCGTCTGGAAACTCCAGGCCTTGGCAGGGAGATCGGCCAAGCACTTCACGTATTGGCGGGTTATCAGCTGGCAGGGGATCGGCCAAGCACTCCACGCGTCGGCAGGGGAATCGGCTGGGCCTCCAGGCCTTGGCAGGGAGATCGGCCATGCACTTTACTCCACGCGTCGGCAGGGGAATCGGCTGGGCCTCCAGGCCTTGGCAGGGAGATTGGCCAGGCACTTCACGTATTGGCGGGTTATCAGCTGGCAGGGGATCGGCCAAGCACTCCACGCGTCGGCAGGGGAATCGTCGGGCACTCCAGGCCTTGGCAGGGAGATCGGCCAGCCACGTCACGTATTGGCGGGTTATCATCTGGCAGGGGATCTGCCAAGCACTCCACGCGTCGGCAGGGGAATCGGCTGGGCCTCCAGGCATTGGCAGGGAGATTGGCCAGGCACTTCACGTATTGACGGGTTATCAGCTGGCAGGGGATCGGCCAAGCACTCCACGCGTCAGGAGGGGAATCGTCTGGGCACTCCAGGCCTTGGCAGGGAGATCGGCCAGGAACTTCACGTCATGGCAGGTTATCAGCTGGCAGGGGATCGGCCAAGCACTCCACGCGTCGGCAGGGGAATCGGCTCAGCCTCCAGGCCTTGGCAGGGAAATCGGCCATGCACTTCACGTATTGGCGGGTTATCATCTGGCAGGGGATCTGCCAAGCACTCCACGCGTCGGCAGGGGAATCGGCTGGGCCTTCAGGCCTTGGCAGGGAGATTGGCCAGGCACTTCACGTATTGGCGGGTTATCAGCTGGCAGGGGATCGGCCAAGCACTCCACGCGTCAGGAGGGGAATCGTCTGGGCACTCCAGGCCTTGGCAGGGACATCGGCCAGGCACTTCACGTATTGGCGGGTTATCAGCTGGCAGGGGATCGGCCAAGCACTCCACGCGTCGGCAGGGGAATCGGCTGGGCCTCCAGGCCTTGGCAGGGAGATCGGCCATGCACTTCACGTATTGGCGGGTTATCTGGCAGGGGATCTGCCAAGCACTCCACGCGTCGGCAGGGGAATCGGCTGGCCCTCCTGGCCTTGGCAGGGAGATCGGCCAAGCACTCCACGTGTCGGCAGGGGAATCGGCTGGGCCTCCAGGCCTTGGCAGGGAGATTGGCCATGCACTTCACGTATTGGCGGGTTATCAGCTGGCAGGGGATCGGCCAAGCACTCCACGCGTCGGCAGGGGAATCGTCGGGCACTCCAGGCCTTGGCAGGGAGATCGGCCAGGCACTTCACGTCATGGCGGGTTATCAGCTGGCAGGGGATCGGCCAAGCACTCCACACGTCGGCAGGGGAATCGGCTGGGCCTCCAGGCCTTGGCAGGGAGATTGGCCAGGCACTTCACGGATTGGCGGGTTATCAGCTGGCAGGGGATCGGCCAAGCACTCCACGCGTCGGCAGGGGAATCGGCTGGGCCTCCTGGCCTTGGCAGGGAGATCGGCCAGGCACGTCACGTATTGGCGGGTTATCAGCTGGCAGGGGAATCGGCTAGGCAATCCACGCGTCGGCAGGGGGGATCGCCTGGGCACCCACGCCGCGGCATGGGGTTCGACCGGGCACTCCAGGCCTTGGCAGGGAGATCGGCCAGGCACTTCACGTATTGGCGGGTTAATGCTGGCAGGGGATCGGCCAAGCACTCCACGCATCGGCAGGGGAATCGGCTGGGCACTCCACGCCTCGGCATGGGGATCGACCGGGCACTCCAGGCCTTGGCAGGGAGATTGGCCAGGCACTTCACGTATTGGCGGGTTATCAACTGGCAGGGGATCGGCCAAGCACTCCACGCGTCGGCAGGGGAATCGTCGGGTACTCCAGGCCTTTGCAGGGAGATTGGCCAGGCACTTCACGTATTGGCGGGTTAATAGCTGGCGGGGATCTGCCAAGCACTCCACGCGTCGGCAGGGGAATCGGCTGGGCCTCCAGGCCTTGGGAGGGAGATCGGCCAGGCACTTCACGTGTTGGCGGTTTATCAGCTGGCAGGGGATCGGCCAAGCACTCCACGCGTCGGCAGGGGAATCGGCTGGGCCTCCAGGCATTGGCAGGGAGATCGGCCAGGCACGTCACGTATTGGCGGGTTATCAGCTGGCAGGGGGATCGGCTGGGCACTCCACGCCTCGCCATGGGGATCGTCCGGGCACTCCAGGCCTTGGCAGGGAGATCGGCCAGGCACTTCACGTATTGGCGGGTTAATAGCTGGCGGGGATCTGCAAAGCACTTCACGCGTCGGCAGGGGAATCGGCTGGGCCTCCAGGCCTTGGGAGGGAGATCGGCCAGGCACTTCACGTATTGGCGGGTTTTCAGCTGGCAGGGGATCGGCCAAACACTCCACGCGTCGGCAGGGGAATCGGCTGGGCCTCCAGGACTTGGCAGGGAGATTGGCCAGGCACTTCACGTATTGGCGGTTTATCAGCTGGCAGGGGGTCGGCCAAGCACTCCTCGCGTCGGCAGGGGAATCGTCGGGCACTCCAGGCCTTGGCAAGGAGATCGGCCAGGCACGTCACGTATTGGCGGGTTATCATCTGGCAGGGGATCTGCCAAGCATTCCACGCGTCGGCAGGGGAATCGGCTGGGCCTCCAGGCCTTGGCAGGGAGATTGGCCAGGCACTTCACGTATTGGCGGGTTATCAGCTGGCAGGGGATCGGCCAAGCACTCCACGCGACAGGAGGGGAATCGTCTGGGCACTCCAGGCCTTGGCAGGGAGATCGGCCAGGCACTTCACGTATTGGCGGGTTATCAGCTGGCAGGGGAATCGGCTAGGCAATCCACGCGTCGGCAGGGGGATCGGCTGGGCACTCCACGCCTCGCCATGGGGATCGTCCGGCACTCCAGGCCTTGGCAGGGAGATCGGCCAGGCACTTCACGTATTGGCGGGTTAATAGCTGGCGGGGATCTGCAAAGCACTTCACGCGTCGGCAGGGGAATCGGCTGGGCCTCCAGGCCTTGGGAGGGAGATCGGCCAGGCACGTCACGTATTGGCGGGTTATCAGCTGGCAGGGGAATCGGCTAGGCAATCCACGCGTCGGCAGGGGGATCGCCTGGGCACTCCACGCCTCGGCATGGGGATCGACCGGGCACTCCAGGCCTTGGCAGGGAGATCGGCCAGGCACTTCACGTATTGGCGGGTTAATGCTGGCAGGGGATCGGCCAAGCACTCCACGCATCGGCAGGGGAATCGGCTGGGCACTCCACGCCTCGGCATGGGGATCGACCGGGCACTCCAGGCCTTGGCAGGGAGATTGGCCAGGCACTTCACGTATTGGCGGGTTATCAACTGGCAGGGGATCGGCCAAGCACTCCACGCGTCGGCAGGGGAATCGTCGGGCACTCCAGGCCTTTGCAGGGAGATTGGCCAGGCACTTCACGTATTGGCGGGTTAATAGCTGGCGGGGATCTGCCAAGCACTCCGGCAGGGGAATCGGCTGGGCCTCCAGGCCTTAGGAGGGAGATCGGCCAGGCACTTCACGTATTGGCGGTTTATCAGCTGGCAGGGGATCGGCCAAGCACTCCACGCGTCGGCAGGGGAACCGGCTGGGCCGGGAGGCAGGGAGATCGGCCAGGCACTTCACGTATTGGCGGGTTAATAGCTGGCAGGGGATCGGCCAAGCACTCCACGCGTCGGCAGGGGAATCGGCTGGGCCTCCGGGCCTTGGCAGGGAGATTGGCCAGGCACTTCACGTATTGGCGGGTTAATAGCTGGCAGGGGATCGGCCAAGCACTCCACGCGTCGGCAGGGGAATCGGCTGGGCCTCCAGGCCTTGGCAGGGAGATTGGCCAGGCACGTCACACATTGGCGGGTTATCAGCTGGCAGGGGAATCGGCTAGGCAATCCACGCGTCGGCAGGGGAATCGTCTGGAAACTCCAGGCCTTGGCAGGGAGATCGGCCAAGCACTTCACGTATTGGCGGGTTATCAGCTGGCAGGGGATCGGCCAAGCACTCCACGCGTCGGCAGGGGAATCGGCTGGGCCTCCAGGCCTTGGCAGGGAGATCGGCCATGCACTTTACTCCACGCGTCGGCAGGGGAATCGGCTGGGCCTCCAGGCCTTGGCAGGGAGATTGGCCAGGCACTTCACGTATTGGCGGGTTATCAGCTGGCAGGGGATCGGCCAAGCACTCCACGCGTCGGCAGGGGAATCGTCGGGCACTCCAGGCCTTGGCAGGGAGATCGGCCAGCCACGTCACGTATTGGCGGGTTATCATCTGGCAGGGGATCTGCCAAGCACTCCACGCGTCGGCAGGGGAATCGGCTGGGCCTCCAGGCATTGGCAAAGAGATTGGCCAGGCACTTCACGTATTGACGGGTTATCAGCTGGCAGGGGATCGGCCAAGCACTCCACGCGTCAGGAGGGGAATCGTCTGGGCACTCCAGGCCTTGGCAGGGAGATCGGCCAGGCACTTCACGTCATGGCAGATTATCAGCTGGCAGGGGATCGGCCAAGCACTCCACGCGTCGGCAGGGGAATCGGCTCAGCCTCCAGGCCTTGGCAGGGAAATCGGCCAGGCACTTCACGTATTGGCGGGTTATCATCTGGCAGGGGATCTGCCAAGCACTCCACGCGTCGGCAGGGGAATCGGCTGGGCCTTCAGGCCTTGGCAGGGAGATTGGCCAGGCACTTCACGTATTGGCGGGTTATCAGCTGGCAGGGGATCGGCCAAGCACTCCACGCGTCAGGAGGGGAATCGTCTGGGCACTCCAGGCCTTGGCAGGGAGATCGGCCAGGCACTTCACGTATTGGCGGGTTATCAGCTGGCAGGGGATCGGCCAAGCACTCCACGCGTCGGCCGGGGAATCGGCTGGGCCTCCAGGCCTTGGCAGGGAGATCGGCCATGCACTTCACGTATTGGCGGGTTATCTGGCAGGGATTCTGCCAAGCACTCCACGCGTCGGCAGGGGAATCGGCTGGCCCTCCAGGCCTTGGCAGGGAGATCGGCCAAGCACTCCACGTGTCGGCAGGGGAATCGGCTGGGCCTCCAGGCCTTGGCAGGGAGATTGGCCAGGCACTTCACGTATTGGCGGGTTATCAGCTGGCAGGGGATCGGCCAAGCACTCCACGCGTCGGCAGGGGAATCGTCGGGCACTCCAGGCCTTGGCAGGGAGATCGGCCAGGCACTTCACGTCATGGCGGGTTATCAGCTGGCAGGGGATCGGCCAAGCACTCCACACGTCGGCAGGGGAATCGGCTGGGCCTCCAGGCCTTGGCAGGGAGATTGGCCAGGCACTTCACGGATTGGCGGGTTATCAGCTGGCAGGGGATCGGCCAAGCACTCCACGCGTCGGCAGGAGAATCGGCTGGGCCTCCTGGCCTTGGCAGGGAGATCGGCCAGGCACGTCACGTATTGGCGGGTTATCAGCTGGCAGGGGAATCGGCTAGGCAATCCACGCGTCAGCAGGGGGATCGCCTGGGCACTCCACGCCTCGGCATGGGGATCGACCGGGCACTCCAGGCCTTGGCAGGGAGATCGGCCAGGCACTTCACGTATTGGCGGGTTAATGCTGGCAGGGGATCGGCCAAGCACTCCACGCTTCGGCAGGGGAATCGGCTGGGCACTCCACGCCTCGGAATGGGGATCGACCGGGCACTCCAGGCCTTGTTAGGGAGATTGGCCAGGCACTTCACGTATTGGCGGGTTATCAACTGGCAGGGGATCGGCCAAGCACTCCACGCGTCGGCAGGGGAATCGTCGGGCACTCCAGGCCTTGGCAGGGAGATCGGCCATGCACTTCACGTATTGGCGGGTTATCTGGCAGGGGATCTGCCAAGCACTCCACGCGTCGGCAGGGGAATCGGCTGGCCCTCCAGGCCTTGGCAGGGAGATCGGCCAAGCATTCCACGTGTCGGCAGGGGAATCGGCTGGGCCTCCAGGCCTTGGCAGGGAGATTGGCCAGGCACTTCACGTATTGGCGGGTTATCAGCTGGCAGGGGATCGGCCAAGCACTCCACGCGTCGGCAGGGGAATCGTCGGGCACTCCAGGCCTTGGCAGGGAGATCGGCCAGGCACTTCACGTCATGGCGGGTTATCAGCTGGCAGGGGATCGGCCAAGCACTCCACACGTCGGCAGGGGAATCGGCTGGGCCTCCAGGCCTTGGCAGGGAGATTGGCCAGGCACTTCACGGATTGGCGGGTTATCAGCTGGCAGGGGATCGGCCAAGCACTCCACGCGTCGGCAGGGGAATCGGCTGGGCCTCCTGGCCTTGGCAGGGAGATCGGCCAGGCACGTCAAGTATTGGCGGGTTATCAGCTGGCAGGGGAATCGGCTAGGCAATCCACGCGTCGGCAGGGGGATCGCCTGGGCACTCCACGCCTTGGCATGGGGATCGACCGGGCACTCCAGGCCTTGGCAGGGAGATCGGCCAGGCACTTCACGTATTGGCGGGTTAATGCTGGCAGGGGATCGGCCAAGCACTCCACGCATCGGCAGGGGAATCGGCTGGGCACTCCACGCCTCGGCATGGGGATCGACCGGGCACTCCAGGCCTTGGCAGGGAGATTGGCCAGGCACTTCACGTATTGGCGGGTTATCAACTGGCAGGGGATCGGCCAAGCACTCCACGCGTCGGCAGGGGAATCGTCGGGCACTCCAGGCCTTTGCAGGGAGATTGGCCAGGCACTTCACGTATTGGCGGGTTAATAGCTGGCGGGGATCTGCCAAGCACTCCAGGCGTCGGCAGGGGAATCGGCTGGGCCTCCAGGCCTTAGGAGGGAGATCGGCCAGGCACTTCACGTATTGGCGGTTTATCAGCTGGCAGGGGATCGGCCAAGCACTCCACGCGTCGGCAGGGGAATCGGCTGGGCCTCCAGGCATTGGCAGGGAGATCGGCCAGGCACGTCACGTATTGGCGGGTTATCAGCTGGCAGGGGGATCGGCTGGGCACTCCACGCCTCGCCATGGGGATCGTCCGGGCACTCCAGGCCTTGGCAGGGAGATCGGCCAGGCACTTCACGTATTGGCGGGTTATCAGCTGGCAGGGGATCGGCCAAGCACTCCACGCGACAGGAGGGGAATCGTCTGGGCACTCCAGGCCTTGGCACGGAGATCGGCCAGGCACTTCACGTAATGGCGGGCTATGAGCTGGCAGGGGATCGGCCAAGCACTCCACGCGTCGGCAGGGGAATCGGCTGGGCCTCCAGGCCTTGGCAGGGAGATCGGCCAGGCACTTCACGTATTGGCGGGTTTTCAGCTGGCAGGGGATCGGCCAAACACTCCACGCGTCGGCAGGGGAATCGGCTGGGCCTCCAGGACTTGGCAGGGAGATTGGCCAGGCACTTCACGTATTGGCGGTTTATCAGCTGGCAGGGGGTCGGCCAAGCACTCCTCGCGTCGGCAGGGGAATCGTCGGGCACTCCAGGCCTTGGCAGGGAGATCGGCCAGGCACGTCACGTATTGGCGGGTTATCATCTGGCAGGGGATCTGCCAAGCATTCCACGCGTCGGCAGGGGAATCGGCTGGGCCTCCAGGCCTTGGCAGGGAGATTGGCCAGGCACTTCACGTATTGGCGGGTTATCAGCTGGCAGGGGATCGGCCAAGCACTCCACGCGACAGGAGCGGAATCGTCTGGGCACTCCAGGCCTTGGCAGGGAGATCGGCCAGGCACTTTACGTAATGGCGGGCTATGAGCTGGCAGGGGATCGGCCGAGCACTCCACGCGTCGGCAGGGGAATCGGCTGGGCCTCCAGGGGAATCGGCTGGGCCTCCAGGCCTTGGTAGGGAGATTGGCCAGGCACTTCACGTCCAGGCCTTGGCAGGGGGATCGGCCATGCACTTCACTCCACGCGTCGGCAGGGGAATCGGCTGGGCCTCCAGGCCTTGGCAGGGAGATCGGCCATGCACTTCACGTATTGGCGGGTTATCATCTGGCAGGGGATCTGCCAAGCACTCCACGCGTCGGCAGGGGAATCGGCTGGGCCTCCAGGCCTTGGCAGGGAGATCGGCCATGCACTTCACGTATTGGCGGGTTATCATCTGGCAGGGGATCTGCCAAGCACTCCACGCGACAGGAGGGGAATCGTCTGGGCACTCCAGGCCTTGGCAGGGAGATCGGTCAGGCACTTCACGTCATGGCGGGTTATGAGCTGGCTGGGGATCTGCCAAGCACTCCACGCGTCGGCAGGGGAATCGGCTGGCCCTCCAGGCCTTGGCAGGGAGAACGGCCAACCACTCCACGCGACAGGAGGGGAATCGTCTGGGCACTCCAGGCCTTGGCAGGGAGATCGGCCAGGCACTTCACGTAATGGCGGGCTATGAGCTGGCAGGGGATCGGCCAAGCACTCCACGCGTCGGCAGGGGAATCGGCTGGGCCTCCAGGGGAATCGGCTGGGCCTCCAGGCCTTGGTAGGGAGATTGGCCAGGCACTTCACGTCCAGGCCTTGGCAGGGGGATCGGCCATGCACTTCACTCCACGCGTCGGCAGGGGAATCGGCTGGGCCTCCAGGCCTTGGGAGGGAGATCGGCCAGGCACTTCACGTATTGGCGGGTTTTCAGCTGGCAGGGGATCGGCCAAACACTCCACGCGTCGGCAGGGGAATCGGCTGGCCCTCCAGGCCTTGGCAGGGAGAACGGCCAAGCACTCCACACGTCGGCAGGGGAATCGGCTGGGCACTCCAGGCCTTGGCAGGGAGATTGGCCAGGCACTTCACGTATTGGCGGGTTATCAGCTGGCAGGGGATCGGCCAAGCACTCCACGCGTCGGCAGGGGAATCGGCTGGGCCTCCAGGCCTTGGCAGGGAGATCGGCCAGGCACGTCACGTATTGGCGGGTTATCATCTGGCAAGGGATCTGCCAAGCACTCCACGCGTCGGCAGGGGATTCGGCTGGGCCTCCAGGCCTTGGCAGGGAGATTGGCCAGGCACTTCACGTATTGGCGGGTTATCAGCTGGCAGGGGATCGGCCAAGCACTCCACGCGTCGGCAGGGGAATCGTCTGGGCACTCCAGGCCTTGGCAGGGAGATCGGTCAGGCACTTCACGTCATGGCGGGTTATGAGCTGGCAGGGGATCTGCCAAGCACTCCACGCGTCGGCAGGGGAATCGGCTGGCCCTCCAGGCCTTGGCAGGGAGATTCCAGCACTTCATATTGGTTATGCTGGCGGGATCGGCCAACCACTCCACGCGACAGGAGGGGAATCGTCTGGGCACTCCAGGCCTTGGCAGGGAGATCGGCCAGGCACTTCACGTATTGGCGGGTTATCAGCTGGCAGGGGATCAGCCAAGCACTCCACGCGTCGGCAGGGGAATCGTCTGGGCACTCCAGGCCTTGGCAGGGAGATCGGCCAGGCACTTCACTATTGGCGGGTTATCACTGGCAGATGCCAAGCACTCCACGCGTCGGCAGGGGAATCGGCTGGGCCTCCAGGCCTTGGCAGGGAGATCGGCCAGGCACTTCACGTATTGGCGGGTTATCAGCTGGCAGGGGATCAGCCAAGCACTCCACGCGTCGGCAGGGGAATCGGTTGGGCCTCCAAGCCTTGGCAGGGAGATCGGCCATGCACTTCACGTATTGGCGGGTTATCATCTGGCAGGGGATCTGCCAAGCACTCCACGCGTCGGCAGGGGAATCGGCTGGGCCTCCAGGCCTTGGTAGGGAGATCGGCCAGGCACTTCACGTATTGGCGGGTTATCATCTGGCAAGGGATCTCCACGCGTCGGCGGGGAATCGGCTGGCCCTCCACCTTGGCAGGAGACGGCCAAGCACTCCACGCGTCGGCAGGGGAATCGGCTGGGCCTCCAGGCCTTGGCAGGGAGATTGGCCAGGCACTTCACGTATTGACGGGTTATCAGCTGGCAGGGGATCGGCCAAGCACTCCACGCGTCAGCAGGGGAATCGTCTGGGCACTCCAGGCCTTGGCAGGGAGATCGGCCAGGCACTTCACGTCATGGCGGGTTATCAGCTGGCAGGGGATCTGCCAAGCACTCCACGCGTCGGCAGGGGAATCGGCTGGGCCTCCAGGCCTTGGTGGCAGATATTGGTTTGGCAGGGAGAACGGCCAACCACTCCACGCGACAGGAGGGGAATCGTCTGGGCACTCCAGGCCTTGGTAGGGAGATTGGCCAGGCACTTCACGTATTGGCGGGTTATCAGCTGGCAGGGGATCAGCCAAGCACTCCACGGGACAGGAGGGGAATCGTCTGGGCACTCCAGGCCTTGGCAGGGAGATCGGCCAGGCACTTCACTCCACGCGTCGGCAGGGGAATCGGCTGGGCCTCCAGGCCTTGGCAGGGAGATTGGCCAGGCACTTCACGTATTGGCGGGTTATCAGCTGGCAGGGGATCAGCCAAGCACTCCACGCGTCGGCAGGGGAATCGGTTGGGCCTCGAAGCCTTGGCAGGGAGATCGGCCATGCACTTCACGTATTGGCGGGTTATCATCTGGCAGGGGATCTGCCAAGCACTCCACGCGTCGGCAGGGGAATCGGTTGGGCCTCCAGGCCTTGGTAGGGAGATTGGCCAGGCACTTCACGTATTGGCGGGTTATCAGCTGGCAGGGGATCAGCCAAGCACTCCACGGGACAGGAGGGGAATCGTCTGGGCACTCCAGGCCTTGGCAGGGAGATCGGCCAGGCACTTCACTCCACGCGTCGGCAGGGGAATCGGCTGGGCCTCCAGGCCTTGGCAGGGAGATTGGCCAGGCACTTCACGTATTGGCGGGTTATCAGCTGGCAGGGGATCGGCCAAGCCCTCCACGCGACAGGAGGGGAATCGTCGGGCACTCCAGGCCTTGGCAGGGAGATCGCCCAGGCACGTCACGTATTGGCGGGTTATCATCTGGCAGGGGATCGGCCAAGCACTCCACGCGTCGGCAGGGGAATCGGCTGGGCCTCCAGGCCTTGGTAGGGAGATTGGCCAGGCACTTCACGTATTGGCGGGTTATCAGCTGGCAGGGGATCGGCCAAGCACTCCACGCGTCCGCAGGGGAATCGGCTGGGCCTCCAGGCCTTGGCAGGGAGATCGGCCATGCACTTCACTCCACGCGTCGGCAGGGGAATCGGCTGGGCCTCCAGGCCTTGGCAGGGAGATCGGCCATGCACTTCACGTATTGGCGGGTTATCATCTGGCAGGGGATCTGCCAAGCACTCCACGCGTCGGCAGGGGAATCGGCTGGGCCTCCAGGCCTTGGTAGGGAGATTGGCCAGGCACTTCACGTATTGGCGGGTTATCAGCTGGCAGGGGATCAGCCAAGCACTCCACGGGACAGGAGGGGAATCGTCTGGGCACTCCAGGCCTTGGCAGGGAGATCGGCCAGGCACTTCACTCCACGCGTCGGCAGGGGAATCGGCTGGGCCTCCAGGCCTTGGCAGGGAGATTGGCCAGGCACTTCACGTATTGGCGGGTTATCAGCTGGCAGGGGATCGGCCAAGCCCTCCACGCGACAGGAGGGGAATCGTCGGGCACTCCAGGCCTTGGCAGGGAGATCGCCCAGGCACGTCACGTATTGGCGGGTTATCATCTGGCAGGGGATCTGCCAAGCACTCCACGCGTCGGCAGGGGAATCGGCTGGGCCTCCAGGCCTTGGTAGGGAGATTGGCCAGGCACTTCACGTATTGGCGGGTTATCAGCTGGCAGGGGATCGGTTAAGCACTCCACGCGACAGGAGGGGAATCGTCTGGGCACTCCAGGCCTTGGCAGGGAGATCGGCCAGGCACTTCACGTCATGGCGGGTTATCAGCTGGCAGAAGATCTGCCAAGCACTCCACGCGTCGGCAGGGGAATCGGCCTAGGCCTCCAGGCCTTGGTAGGGAGATTGGCCAGGCACTTCACGTATTGGCGGGTTATCAGCTGGCTGGGGATCGGCCAAGCACTCCATGCGACAGAAGGGGAATCGTCTGGGCACTCCAGGCCTTGGCAGGGAGATCGGCCAGGCACTTCACGTCATGGCGGGTTATCAGCTGGCAGGGGATCGGCCAAGCACTCCACGCGTCGGCAGGGGAATCGGCTGGGCCTCCAGGCCTTGGCAGGGGGATCGGCCATGCACTTCACTCCACGCGTCGGCAGGGGAATCGGCTGGGCCTCCAGGCCTTGGCAGGGAGATCGGCCATGCACTTCACGTATTGGCGGGTTATCATCTGGCAGGGGATCTGCCAAGCACTCCACGCGTCGGCAGGGGAATCGGCTGGGCCTCCAGGCCTTGGCAGGGAGATCGGCCATGCACTTCACGTATTGGCGGGTTATCATCTGGCAGGGGATCTGCCAAGCACTCCACGCGTCGGCAGGGGAATCGGCTGGCCCTCCAGGCCTTGGCAGGGAGAACGGCCAAGCACTCCACGCGACAGGAGGGGAATCGTCTGGGCACTCCAGGCCTTGGCAGGGAGATCGGCCAGGCACTTCACGTCATGGCGGGTTATCAGCTGGTAGGGGATCGGCCAAGCACTCCACGCGTCGGCAGGGGAATCGGCTGGGCCTCCAGGCCTTGGCAGGGAGATCGGCCATGCACTTCACGTATTGGCGGGTTATCATCTGGCAGGGGATCTGCCAAGCACTCCACGCGTCGGCAGGGGAATCGGCTGGGCCTCCAGGCCTTGGTAGGGAGATTGGCCAGGCACTTCACGTATTGGCGGGTTATCAGCTGGCAGGGGATCAGCCAAGCACTCCACGGGACAGGAGGGGAATCGTCTGGGCACTCCAGGCCTTGGCAGGGAGATCGGCCAGGCACTTCACTCCACGCGTCGGCAGGGGAATCGGCTGGGCCTCCAGGCCTTGGCAGGGAGATTGGCCAGGCACTTCACGTATTGGCGGGTTATCAGCTGGCAGGGGATCGGCCAAGCCCTCCACGCGACAGGAGGGGAATCGTCGGGCACTCCAGGCCTTGGCAGGGAGATCGCCCAGGCACGTCACGTATTGGCGGGTTATCATCTGGCAGGGGATCGCCAAGCACTCCACGCGTCGGCGGGGAATCGGCTGGGCCTCCAGGCTTGGTAGGGAGATTGGCCAGGCACTTCACGTATTGGCGGGTTATCAGCTGGCAGGGGATCGGTTAAGCATCCACGCGACAGGAGGGGAATCGTCTGGGCACTCCAGGCCTTGGGGAGATCGGCCAGCACTTCATTGGCGGGTTATCATCTGGCAGGGGATCTGCCAAGCACTCCACGCGTCGGCAGGGGAATCGGCTGGGCCTCCAGGCCTTGGTAGGGAGATTGGCCAGGCACTTCACGTATTGGCGGGTTATCATCTGGCAGGGGATCTGCCAAGCACTCCACGCGTCGGCAGGGGAATCGGCTGGGCCTCCAGGCCTTGGCAGGGAGATCGGCCATGCACTTCACGTATTGGCGGGTTATCATCTGGCAGGGGATCTGCCAAGCACTCCACGCGTCGGCAGGGGAATCGGCTGGCCCTCCAGGCCTTGGCAGGGAGAACGGCCAAGCACTCCACGCGACAGGAGGGGAATCGTCTGGGCACTCCAGGCCTTGGCAGGGAGATCGGCCAGGCACTTCACGTCATGGCGGGTTATCAGCTGGTAGGGGATCGGCCAAGCACTCCACGCGTCGGCAGGGGAATCGGCTGGGCCTCCAGGCCTTGGCAGGGAGATCGGCCATGCACTTCACGTATTGGCGGGTTATCATCTGGCAGGGGATCTGCCAAGCACTCCACGCGTCGGCAGGGGAATCGGCTGGGCCTCCAGGCCTTGGTAGGGAGATTGGCCAGGCACTTCACGTATTGGCGGGTTATCAGCTGGCAGGGGATCAGCCAAGCACTCCACGGGACAGGAGGGGAATCGTCTGGGCACTCCAGGCCTTGGCAGGGAGATCGGCCAGGCACTTCACTCCACGCGTCGGCAGGGGAATCGGCTGGGCCTCCAGGCCTTGGCAGGGAGATTGGCCAGGCACTTCACGTATTGGCGGGTTATCAGCTGGCAGGGGATCGGCCAAGCCCTCCACGCGACAGGAGGGGAATCGTCGGGCACTCCAGGCCTTGGCAGGGAGATCGCCCAGGCACGTCACGTATTGGCGGGTTATCATCTGGCAGGGGATCTGCCAAGCACTCCACGCGTCGGCAGGGGAATCGGCTGGGCCTCCAGGCCTTGGTAGGGAGATTGGCCAGGCACTTCACGTATTGGCGGGTTATCAGCTGGCAGGGGATCGGTTAAGCACTCCACGCGACAGGAGGGGAATCGTCTGGGCACTCCAGGCCTTGGCAGGGAGATCGGCCAGGCACTTCACGTCATGGCGGGTTATCAGCTGGCAGGGGATCTGCCAAGCACTCCACGCGTCGGCAGGGGAATCGGCTAGGCCTCCAGGCCTTGGTAGGGAGATTGGCCAGGCACTTCACGTATTGGCGGGTTATCAGCTGGCTGGGGATCGGCCAAGCACTCCACGCGACAGAAGGGGAATCGTCTGGGCACTCCAGGCCTTGGCAGGGAGATCGGCCAGGCACTTCACGTCATGGCGGGTTATCAGCTGGCAGGGGATCGGCCAAGCACTCCACGCGTCGGCAGGGGAATCGGCTGGGCCTCCAGGCCTTGGCAGGGGATCGGCCATGCACTTCACTCCACGCGTCGGCAGGGGAATCGGCTGGGCCTCCAGGCCTTGGCAGGGAGATCGGCCATGCACTTCACGTATTGGCGGGTTATCATCTGGCAGGGGATCTGCCAAGCACTCCACGCGTCGGCAGGGGAATCGGCTGGGCCTCCAGGCCTTGGTAGGGGAGATTGGCCAGGCACTTCACGTATTGGCGGGTTATCAGCTGGCAGGGGATCAGCCAAGCACTCCACGGGACAGGAGGGGAATCGTCTGGGCACTCCAGGCCTTGGCAGGGAGATCGGCCAGGCACTTCCTCCACGCGTCGGCAGGGGAATCGGCTGGGCCTCCAGGCCTTGGCAGGGAGATTGGCCAGGCACTTCACGTATTGGCGGGTTATCAGCTGGCAGGGGATCGGCCAAGCCCTCCACGCGACAGGAGGGGAATCGTCGGGCACTCCAGGCCTTGGCAGGGAGATCGCCCAGGCACGTCACGTATTGGCGGGTTATCATCTGGCAGGGGATCTGCCAAGCACTCCACGCGTCGGCAGGGGAATCGGCTGGGCCTCCAGGCCTTGGTAGGGAGATTGGCCAGGCACTTCACGTATTGGCGGGTTATCAGCTGGCAGGGGATCGGTTAAGCACTCCACGCGACAGGAGGGGAATCGTCTGGGCACTCCAGGCCTTGGCAGGGAGATCGGCCAGGCACTTCACGTCATGGCGGGTTATCAGCTGGCAGGGGATCTGCCAAGCACTCCACGCGTCGGCAGGGGAATCGGCTAGGCCTCCAGGCCTTGGTAGGGAGATTGGCCAGGCACTTCACGTATTGGCGGGTTATCAGCTGGCTGGGGATCGGCCAAGCACTCCACGCGACAGAAGGGGAATCGTCTGGGCACTCCAGGCCTTGGCAGGGAGATCGGCCAGGCACTTCACGTCATGGCGGGTTATCAGCTGGCAGGGGATCGGCCAAGCACTCCACGCGTCGGCAGGGGAATCGGCTGGGCCTCCAGGCCTTGGCAGGGGATCGGCCATGCACTTCACTCCACGCGTCGGCAGGGGAATCGGCTGGGCCTCCAGGCCTTGGCAGGGAGATCGGCCATGCACTTCACGTATTGGCGGGTTATCATCTGGCAGGGGATCTGCCAAGCACTCCACGCGTCGGCAGGGGAATCGGCTGGGCCTCCAGGCCTTGGCAGGGAGATCGGCCATGCACTTCACGTATTGGCGGGTTATCATCTGGCAGGGGATCTGCCAAGCACTCCACGCGTCGGCAGGGGAATCGGCTGGCCCTCCAGGCCTTGGCAGGGAGAACGGCCAAGCACTCCACGCGACAGGAGGGGAATCGTCTGGGCACTCCAGGCCTTGGCAGGGAGATCGGCCAGGCACTTCACGTCATGGCGGGTTATCAGCTGGTAGGGGATCGGCCAAGCACTCCACGCGTCGGGGGAATCGGCTGGGCCTCCAGGCCTTGGCAGGGAGATCGGCCAGGCACTTCACGTATTGGCGGGTTATCATCTGGCAGGGGATCTGCCCAAGCACTCCACGCGTCGGCAGGGGAATCGGCTGGGCCTCCAGGCCTTGGCAGGGAGATCGGCCAGGCACTTCACGTATTGGCGGGTTATCAGCTGGCAGGGGATCGGCCAAGCACTCCACGCGTCGGCAGGGGAATCGTCTGGGCACTCCAGGCCTTGGCAGGGAGATCGGCCAGGCACTTCACGTATTGGCGGGTTATCAGCTGGCAGGGGATCGGCCAAGCACTCCACGCGTCGGCAGGGGAATCGGCTGGGCCTACCAGGCCTTGGCAGGGGATCGGCCATGCACTTCACTCCACGCGTCGGCAGGGGAATCGGCTGGGCCTCCAGGCCTTGGCAGGGAGATCGGCCATGCACTTCACGTATTGGCGGGTTATCATCTGGCAGGGGATCTGCCAAGCACTCCACGCGTCGGCAGGGGAATCGGCTGGGCCTCCAGGCCTTGGCAGGGAGATCGGCCATGCACTTCACGTATTGGCGGGTTATCATCTGGCAGGGGATCTGCCAAGCACTCCACGCGTCGGCAGGGGAATCGGCTGGCCCTCCAGGCCTTGGCAGGGAGAACGGCCAAGCACTCCACGCGACAGGAGGGGAATCGTCTGGGCACTCCAGGCCTTGGTAGGGAGATTGGCCAGGCACTTCACGTATTGGCGGGTTATCAGCTGGCAGGGGATCAGCCAAGCACTCCACGGGACAGGAGGGGAATCGTCTGGGCACTCCAGGCCTTGGCAGGGAGATCGGCCATGCACTTCACGTATTGGCGGGTTATCATCTGGCAGGGGATCTGCCAAGCACTCCACGCGTCGGCAGGGGAATCGGTTGGGCCTCGAAGCCTTGGCAGGGAGATCGGCCATGCACTTCACGTATTGGCGGGTTATCATCTGGCAGGGGATCTGCCAAGCACTCCACGCGTCGGCAGGGGAATCGGCTGGCCCTCCAGGCCTTGGCAGGGAGAACGGCCAAGCACTCCACGCGACAGGAGGGGAATCGGCTGGGCACTCCAGGCCTTGGCAGGGAGATTGGCCAGGCACTTCACGTCATGGCGGGTTATCAGCTGGCAGGGGATCGGCCAAGCACTCCACGCGTCGGCAGGGGAATCGGCTGGGCCTCCAGGCCTTGGCAGGGAGATCGGCCAGGCACGTCACGTATTGGCGGGTTATCATCTGGCAAGGGATCTGCCAAGCACTCCACGCGTCGGCAGGGGAATCGGCTGGGCCTCCAGGCCTTGGCAGGGAGATTGGCCAGGCACTTCAAGTATTGACGGGTTATCAGCTGGCAGGGGATCGGCCAAGCACTCCACGCGACAGGAGGGGAATCGTCTGGGCACTCCAGGCCTTGGCAGGGAGATCGGCCAGGCACTTCACGTCATGGCGGGTTATGAGCTGGCAGGGGATCGGCCAAGCACTCCACGCGTCGGCAGGGGAATCGGCTGGGCCTCCAGGCCTTGGCAGGGAGATCGGCCATGCACTTCACGTATTGGCGGGTTATCATCTGGCAGGGGATCTGCCAAGCACTCCACGCGTCGGCAGGGGAATCGGCTGGGCCTCCAGGCCTTGGTAGGGAGATTGGCCAGGCACTTCACGTATTGGCGGGTTATCAGCTGGCAGGGGATCAGCCAAGCACTCCACGGGACAGGAGGGGAATCGTCTGGGCACTCCAGGCCTTGGCAGGGAGATCGGCCAGGCACTTCACTCCACGCGTCGGCAGGGGAATCGGCTGGGCCTCCAGGCCTTGGCAGGGAGATTGGCCAGGCACTTCACGTATTGGCGGGTTATCAGCTGGCAGGGGATCGGCCAAGCCCTCCACGCGACAGGAGGGGAATCGTCGGGCACTCCAGGCCTTGGCAGGGAGATCGCCCAGGCACGTCACGTATTGGCGGGTTATCATCTGGCAGGGGATCTGCCAAGCACTCCACGCGTCGGCAGGGGAATCGGCTGGGCCTCCAGGCCTTGGGGGGGATTTTGGCCAGGCACTTCACGTATTGGCGGGTTATCAGCTGGCAGGGGATCGGCCAAGCACTCCACGCGTCCGCAGGGGAATCGGCTGGGCCTCCAGGCCTTGGCAGGGAGATCGGCCATGCACTTCACTCCACGCGTCGGCAGGGGAATCGGCTGGGCCTCCAGGCCTTGGCAGGGAGATCGGCCATGCACTTCACGTATTGGCGGGTTATCATCTGGCAGGGGATCTGCCAAGCACTCCACGCGTCGGCAGGGGAATCGGCTGGGCCTCCAGGCCTTGGTAGGGAGATTGGCCAGGCACTTCACGTATTGGCGGGTTATCAGCTGGCAGGGGATCAGCCAAGCACTCCACGCGACAGGAGGGGAATCGTCTGGGCACTCCAGGCCTTGGCAGGGAGATCGGCCATGCACTTCACTCCACGCGTCGGCAGGGGAATCGGCTGGGCCTCCAGGCCTTGGCAGGGAGATTGGCCAGGCACTCGAGCTAACTCACGTATTGGCGGGTTATCATCAGGCAGGGGATCGGCTAAGCACTCCACGCGTCGGCAGGGGAATCGGCTGGGCCTCCAGGCCTTGGTAGGGAGATTGGCCAGGCACTTCACGTATTGGCGGGTTATCAGCTGGCAGGGGATCAGCCAAGCCCTCCACGCGACAGGAGGGGAATCGTCTGGGCACTCCAGGCCTTGGCAGGGAGATCGGCCAGGCACTTCACGTATTGGCGGGTTATCATCTGGCAGGGGATCTGCCAAGCACTCCACGCGTCGGCAGGGGAATCGGCTGGGCCTCCAGGCCTTGGTAGGGAGATTGGCCAGGCACTTCACGTATTGGCGGGTTATCAGCTGGCAGGGATCGGTAAAGCACTCCACGCGACAGCAGGGGAATCGTCTGGGCACTCCAGGCCTTGGCAGGGAGATCGGCCAGGCACTTCATGTCATGGCGGGTTATCAGCTGGCAGGGGATCTGCCAAGCACTCCACGCGTCGGCAGGGGAATCGGCTGGGCCTCCAGGCCTTGGTAGGGAGATTGGCCAGGCACTTCACGTAGGCGGGTATCAGCTGGCAGGGGCGGCAATCCACGCAGACAGGAGGGGATTCGTGGGCACTCCAGGCCTTGGCAGGGAGATCGGCCAGGCACTTCACGTATTGGCGGGTTATCATCTGGCAGGGGATCTGCCAAGCACTCCACGCGTCGGCAGGGGAATCGGCTGGGCCTCCAGGCCTTGGTAGGGAGATTGGCCAGGCACTTCACGTATTGGCGGGTTATCAGCTGGCAGGGGATCGGCCAAGCCCTCCACGCGACAGGAGGGGAATCGTCTGGGCACTCCAGGCCTTGGCAGGGAGATCGGCCATGCACTTCACTCCACGCGTCGGCAGGGGAATCGGCTGGGCCTCCAGGCCTTGGCAGGGAGATCGGCCATGCACTTCACGTATTGGCGGGTTATCATCTGGCAGGGGATCTGCCAAGCACTCCACGCGTCGGCAGGGGAATCGGCTGGGCCTCCAGGCCTTGGTAGGGAGATTGGCCAGGCACTTCACGTATTGGCGGGTTATCAGCTGGCAGGGGATCGGCCAAGCACTCCACGCGTCCGCAGGGGAATCGGCTGGGCCTCCAGGCCTTGGCAGGGAGATCGGCCATGCACTTCACTCCACGCGTCGGCAGGGGAATCGGCTGGGCCTCCAGGCCTTGGCAGGGAGATCGGCCATGCACTTCACGTATTGGCGGGTTATCATCTGGCAGGGGATCTGCCAAGCACTCCACGCGTCGGCAGGGGAATCGGCTGGGCCTCCAGGCCTTGGTAGGGAGATTGGCCAGGCACTTCACGTATTGGCGGGTTATCAGCTGGCAGGGGATCAGCCAAGCCCTCCACGCGACAGGAGGGGAATCGTCGGGCACTCCAGGCCTTGGCAGGGAGATCGCCCAGGCACGTCACGTATTGGCGGGTTATCATCTGGCAGGGGATCTGCCAAGCACTCCACGCGTCGGCAGGGGAATCGGCTGGGCCTCCAGGCCTTGGTAGGGAGATTGGCCAGGCACTTCACGTATTGGCGGGTTATCAGCTGGCAGGGGATCGGTTAAGCACTCCACGCGACAGGAGGGGAATCGTCTGGGCACTCCAGGCCTTGGCAGGGAGATCGGCCAGGCACTTCACGTCATGGCGGGTTATCAGCTGGCAGGGGATCTGCCAAGCACTCCACGCGTCGGCAGGGGAATCGGCTAGGCCTCCAGGCCTTGGTAGGGAGATTGGCCAGGCACTTCACGTATTGGCGGGTTATCAGCTGGCTGGGGATCGGCCAAGCACTCCACGCGACAGAAGGGGAATCGTCTGGGCACTCCAGGCCTTGGCAGGGAGATCGGCCAGGCACTTCACGTCATGGCGGGTTATCAGCTGGCAGGGGATCGGCCAAGCACTCCACGCGTCGGCAGGGGAATCGGCTGGGCCTCCAGGCCTTGGCAGGGGGATCGGCCATGCACTTCACTCCACGCGTCGGCAGGGGAATCGGCTGGGCCTCCAGGCCTTGGCAGGGAGATCGGCCATGCACTTCACGTATTGGCGGGTTATCATCTGGCAGGGGATCTGCCAAGCACTCCACGCGTCGGCAGGGGAATCGGCTGGGCCTCCAGGCCTTGGCAGGGAGATCGGCCATGCACTTCACGTATTGGCGGGTTATCATCTGTCAGGGGATCTGCCAAGCACTCCACGCGTCGGCAGGGGAATCGGCTGGGCCTCCAGGCCTTGGCAGGGAGATCGGCCATGCACTTCACGTATTGGCGGGTTATCATCTGGCAGGGGATCTGCCAAGCACTCCACGCGTCGGCAGGGGAATCGGCTGGCCCTAAAGGCCTTGGCAGGGAGAACGGCCAAGCACTCCACGCGACAGGAGGGGAATCGTCTGGGCACTCCAGGCCTTGGCAGGGGGATCGGCCATGCACTTCACTCCACGCGTCGGCAGGGGAATCGGCTGGGCCTCCAGGCCTTGGCAGGGAGATCGGCCATGCACTTCACGTATTGGCGGGTTATCATCTGGCAGGGGATCTGCCAAGCACTCCACGCGTCGGCAGGGGAATCGGCTGGGCCTCCAGGCCTTGGTAGGGAGATTGGCCAGGCACTTCACGTATTGGCGGGTTATCAGCTGGCAGGGGATCGCCAAGCACTCCACGCGTAGCTGGCAGGGGATCAGCCAAGCACTCCACGGGACAGAAGGGGAATCGTCTGGGCACTCCAGGCCTTGGCAGGGAGATCGGCCAGGCACTTCACTCCACGCGTCGGCAGGGGAATCGGCTGGGCCTCCAGGCCTTGGCAGGGAGATTGGCCAGGCACTTCACGTATTGGCGGGTTATCAGCTGGCAGGGGATCGGCCAAGCCCTCCACGCGACAGGAGGGGAATCGTCGGGCACTCCAGGCCTTGGCAGGGAGATCGCCCAGGCACGTCACGTATTGGCGGGTTATCATCTGGCAGGGGATCTGCCAAGCACTCCACGCGTCGGCAGGGGAATCGGCTGGGCCTCCAGGCCTTGGTAGGGAGATTGGCCAGGCACTTCACGTATTGGCGGGTTATCAGCTGGCAGGGGATCGGTTAAGCACTCCACGCGACAGGAGGGGAATCGTCTGGGCACTCCAGGCCTTTGCTGGGAGATCGGCCAGGCACTTCACGTCATGGCGGGTTATCAGCTGGCAGGGGATCTGCCAAGCACTCCACGCGTCGGCAGGGGAATCGGCTAGGCCTCCAGGCCTTGGTAGGGAGATTGGCCAGGCACTTCACGTATTGGCGGGTTATCAGCTGGCAGGGGATCGGCCAAGCACTCCACGCGACAGAAGGGGAATCGTCTGGGCACTCCAGGCCTTGGCAGGGAGATCGGCCAGGCACTTCACGTAATGGCGGGTTATCAGCTGGCAGGGGATCGGCCAAGCACTCCACGCGTCGGCAGGGGAATCGGCTGGGCCTCCAGGCCTTGGCATGGGGATCGGCCATGCACTTCACTCCACGCGTCGGCAGGGGAATCGGCTGGGCCTCCAGGCCTTGGCAGGGAGATCGGCCATGCACTTCACGTATTGGCGGGTTATCATCTGGCAGGGGATCTGCCAAGCACTCCACGCGTCGGCAGGGGAATCGGCTGGCCCTCCAGGCCTTGGCAGGGAGAACGGCCAAGCACTCCACGCGTCGGCAGGGGAATCGCCTGGGCCTCCAGGCCTTGGCAGGGAGATCGGCCATGCACTTCACGTATTGGCGGGTTATCATCTGGCAGGGGATCTGCCAAGCACTCCACGCGTCGGCAGGGGAATCGGCTGGGCCTCCAGGCCTTGGCAGGGAGATTGGCCAGGAACTTCACGTATTGGCGGGTTATCAGCTGGCAGGGGATCGGCCAAGCACTCCACGCGACAGGAGGGGAATCGTCTGGGCACTCCAGGCCTTGGCAGGGAGATCGGCCAGGCACTTCACGTCATGGCGGGTTATCAGCTGGCAGGGGATCGGCCAAGCACTCCACGCGTCGGCAGGGGAATCGGCTGGGCCTCCAGGCCTTGGCAGGGAGATCGGCCATGCACTTCACGTATTGGCGGGTTATCAGCTGGCAGGGGATCGGCCAAGCACTCCACGCGACAGGAGGGGAATCGTCTGGGCACTCCAGGCCTTGGCAGGGAGATCGGCCAGGCACTTCACGTCATGGCGGGTTATCAGCTGGCAGGGGATCGGCCAAGCACTCCACGCGTCGGCAGGGGAATCGGCTGGGCCTCCAGGCCTTGGCAGGGAGATCGGCCATGCACTTCACGTATTGGCGGGTTATCAGCTGGCAGGGGATCGGCCAAGCACTCCACACGACAGGAGGGGAATCGTCTGGGCACTCCAGGCCTTGGCAGGGAGATCGGCCAGGCACTTCACGTCATGGCGGGTTATCAGCTGGCAGGGGATCGGCCAAGCACTCCACGCGTCGGCAGGGGAATCGGCTGGGCCTCCAGGCCTTGGCAGGGAGATCGGCCAGGCACTTCACGTATTGGCGGGTTATCAGCTGGCAGGGGATCGGCCAAGCACTCCACGCGTCAGGCAGGGGAATCGTCTGGGCACTCCAGGCCTTGGCAGGGAGATCGGCCAGGCACTTCACGTCATTGGCGGGTTATCATCTGGCAGGGGATCTGCCAAGCACTCCACGCGACGGGAGGGGAATCGTCTGGGCACTCCAGGCCTTGGCAGGGAGATCGATCGTGGCTACATGGCATCTGCACTCCACGCGTCGGCAGGGGAATCGGCTGGGCCTCCAGGCCTTGGCAGGGAGATCGGCCATGCACTTCACGTATTGGCGGGTTATCATCTGGCAGGGGATCTGCCAAGCACTCCACGCGTCGGCAGGGGAATCGGCTGGGCCTCCAGGCCTTGGCAGGGAGATCGGCCATGCACTTCACGTATTGGCGGGTTATCATCTGGCAGGGGATCTGCCAAGCACTCCACGCGTCGGCAGGGGAATCGGCTGGGCCTCCAGGCCTTGGCAGGGAGATCGGCCATGCACTTCACGTATTGGCGGGTTATCAGCTGGCCAAGCATCCTCCACGCGACAGGAGGGGAATCGTCTGGGCACTCCAGGCCTTGGCAGGGAGATCGGCCAGGCACTTCACGTCATGGCGGGTTATCATCTGGCAGGGGATCTGCCAAGCACTCCACGCGTCGGCAGGGGAATCGGCTGGGCCTCCAGGCCTTGGCAGGGAGATCGGCCATGCACTTCACGTATTGGCGGGTTATCATCTGGCAGGGGATCTGCCAAGCACTCCACGCGTCGGCAGGGGAATCGGCTGGGCCTCCAGGCCTTGGCAGGGAGATCGGCCAGGCACTTCACGTATTGGCGGGTTATCAGCTGGCAGGGGATCGGCCAAGCACTCCACGCGTCGGCAGGGGAATCGGCTGGGCCTCCAGGCCTTGGCAGGGAGATCGGCCATATTGGCACTTCATCTCCACGCGTCGGCAGGGGAATCGGCTGGGCCTCCAGGCCTTGGCAGGGAGATCGGCCATGCACTTCACGTATTGGCGGGTTATCATCTGGCAGGGGATCTGCCAAGCACTCCACGCGTCGGCAGGGGAATCGGCTGGGCCTCCAGGCCTTGGCAGGGAGATCGGCCATGCACTTCACGTATTGGCGGGTTATCAGCTGGCAGGGGATCGGCCAAGCACTCCACGCGTCGGCAGGGGAATCGGCTGGGCCTCCAGGCCTTGGCAGGGAGATCGGCCATGCACTTCACGTATTGGCGGGTTATCATCTGGCAGGGGATCTGCCAAGCACTCCACGCGTCGGCAGGGGAATCGGCTGGGCCTCCAGGCCTTGGTAGGGAGATTGGCCAGGCACTTCACGTATTGGCGGGTTATCAGCTGGCAGGGGATCGGCCAAGCACTCCACGCGACAGGAGGGGAATCGTCTGGGCACTCCAGGCCTTGGCAGGGAGATCGGCCAGGCACTTCACGTCATGGCGGGTTATCAGCTGGCAGGGGATCGGCCAAGCACTCCACGCGTCGGCAGGGGAATCGGCTGGGCCTCCAGGCCTTGGCAGGGAGATCGGCCAGGCACTTCACGTATTGGCGGGTTATCATCTGGCAGGATCTGCCAAGCACTCCACGCGTCGGCAGGGGAATCGGCTGGGCCTCCAGGCCTTGGCAGGGAGATCGGCCAGGCACTTCACGTATTGGCGGGTTATCAGCTGGCAGGGGATCGGCCAAGCACTCCACGCGTCGGCAGGGGAATCGGCTGGGCCTCCAGGCCTTGGCAGGGAGATCGGCCAGGCACTTCACGTCATGGCGGGTTATCAGCTGGCAGGGGATCGGCCAAGCACTCCACGCGTCGGCAGGGGAATCGGCTGGGCCTCCAGGCCTTGGCAGGGAGATCGCCCAGGCACTTCACGTATTGGCGGGTTATCATCTGGCAGGGGATCTGCCAAGCACTCCACGCGTCGGCAGGGGAATCGGCTGGGCCTCCAGGCCTTGGTAGGGAGATTGGCCAGGCACTTCACGTATTGGCGGGTTATCAGCTGGCAGGGGATCGGCCAAGCACTCCACGCGTCCGCAGGGGAATCGGCTGGGCCTCCAGGCCTTGGCAGGGAGATCGGCCATGCACTTCACTCCACGCGTCGGCAGGGGAATCGGCTGGGCCTCCAGGCCTTGGCAGGGAGATCGGCCATGCACTTCACGTATTGGCGGGTTATCATCTGGCAGGGGATCTGCCAAGCACTCCACGCGTCGGCAGGGGAATCGGCTGGGCCTCCAGGCCTTGGTAGGGAGATTGGCCAGGCACTTCACGTATTGGCGGGTTATCAGCTGGCAGGGGATCGGCCAAGCACTCCACGCGACAGGAGGGGAATCGTCTGGGCACTCCAGGCCTTGGCAGGGAGATCGGCCAGGCACTTCACGTCATGGCGGGTTATCAGCTGGCAGGGGATCGGCCAAGCACTCCACGCGTCGGCAGGGGAATCGGCTGGGCCTCCAGGCCTTGGCAGGGAGATCGGCCATGCACTTCACGTATTGGCGGGTTATCATCTGGCAGGGGATCTGCCAAGCACTCCACGCGTCGGCAGGGGAATCGGCTGGGCCTCCAGGCCTTGGTAGGGAGATTGGCCAGGCACTTCACGTATTGGCGGGTTATCAGCTGGCAGGGGATCGGCCAAGCACTCCACGGGACAGGAGGGGAATCGTCTGGGCACTCCAGGCCTTGGCAGGGAGATCGGCCAGGCACGTCACGTATTGGCGGGTTATCATCTGGCAGGGGATCTGCCAAGCACTCCACGCGTCGGCAGGGGAATCGGCTGGGCCTCCAGGCCTTGGCAGGGAGATTGGCCAGGCACTTCACGTATTGGCGGGTTATCAGCTGGCAGGGGATCGGCCAAGCACTCCAGACGACAGGAGGGGAATCGTCTGGGCACTCCAGGCCTTGGCAGGGAGATCGGCCAGGCACTTCACGTCATGGCGGGTTATCAGCTGGCAGGGGATCGGCCAAGCACTCCACGCGTCGGCAGGGGAATCGGCTGGGCCTCCAGGCCTTGGCAGGGAGATCGGCCATGCACTTCACGTATTGGCGGGTTATCATCTGGCAGGGGATCTGCCAAGCACTCCACGCGTCGGCAGGGGAATCGGCTGGGCCTCCAGGCCTTGGCAGGGAGATTGGCCAGGCACTTCACGTATTGGCGGGTTATCAGCTGGCAGGGGATCGGCCAAGCACTCCACGGGACAGGAGGGGAATCGTCTGGGCACTCCAGGCCTTGGCAGGGAGATCGGCCAGGCACTTCACGTCATGGCGGGTTATCAGCTGGCAGGGGATCGGCCAAGCACTCCACGCGTCGGCAGGGGAATCGGCTGGGCCTCCAGGCCTTGGTAGGGAGATTGGCCAGGCACTTCACGTATTGGCGGGTTATCAGCTGGCAGGGGATCGGCCAAGCACTCCACGGGGAGGGGAATCGTCTGGGCACTCCAGGCCTTGGCAGGGAGATCGGCCAGGCACTTCACGTATTGGCGGGTTATCAGCTGGCAGGGGATCGGCCAAGCACTCCACGCGACAGGAGGGGAATCGTCTGGGCACTCCAGGCCTTGGCAGGGAGATCGGCCAGGCACTTCACGTATTGGCGGGTTATCAGCTGGCAGGGGATCGGCCAAGCACTCCACGCGTCGGCAGGGGAATCGGCTGGGCCTCCAGGCCTTGGCAGGGAGATCGGCCATGCACTTCACGTATTGGCGGGTTATCATCTGGCAGGGGATCTGCCAAGCACTCCACGCGTCGGCAGGGGAATCGGCTGGGCCTCCAGGCCTTGGCAGGGAGATTGGCCAGGCACTTCACGTATTGGCGGGTTATCAGCTGGCAGGGGATCGGCCAAGCACTCCACGCGACAGGAGGGGAATCGTCTGGGCACTCCAGGCCTTGGCAGGGAGATCGGCCAGGCACTTCACGTATTGGCGGGTTATCAGCTGGCAGGGGATCGGCCAAGCACTCCACGCGTCGGCAGGGGAATCGGCTGGGCCTCCAGGCCTTGGCAGGGAGATCGGCCATGCACTTCACGTATTGGCGGGTTATCATCTGGCAGGGGATCTGCCAAGCACTCCACGCGTCGGCAGGGGAATCGGCTGGGCCTCCAGGCCTTGGTAGGGAGATTGGCCAGGCACTTCACGTATTGGCGGGTTATCAGCTGGCAGGGGATCGGCCAAGCACTCCACGCGACAGGAAGGGGAATCGTCTGGGCACTCCAGGCCTTGGCAGGGAGATCGGCCATGCACTTCACGTATTGGCGGGTTATCATCTGGCAGGGATCTGCCAAGCACTCCACGCGTCGGCAGGGGAATCGGCTGGGCCTCCAGGCCTTGGCAGGGAGATTGGCCAGGCACTTCACGTATTGGCGGGTTATCAGCTGGCAGGGGATCGGCCAAGCCCTCCACGCGACAGGAGGGGAATCGTCGGGCACTCCAGGCCTTGGCAGGGAGATCGGCCAGGCACGTCACGTATTGGCGGGTTATCAGCTGGCAGGGGATCGGCCAAGCACTCCACGCGTCGGCCGGGGAATCGGCTGGGCCTCCAGGCCTTGGCAGGGAGATCGGCCATGCACTTCACGTATTGGCGGGTTATCATCTGGCAGGGGATCTGCCAAGCACTCCACGCGTCGGCAGGGGAATCGGCTGGGCCTCCAGGCCTTGGTAGGGAGATTGGCCAGGCACTTCACGTATTGGCGGGTTATCAGCTGGCAGGGGATCGGCCAAGCACTCCACGCGACAGAAGGGGAATCGTCTGGGCACTCCAGGCCTTGGCAGGGAGATTGGCCAGGCACTTCACGTATTGGCGGGTTATCAGCTGGCAGGGGATCGGCCAAGCACTCCACGCGTCAGGCAGGGGAATCGTCTGGGCACTCCAGGCCTTGGCAGGGAGATCGGCCATGCACTTCACGTATTGGCGGGTTATCAGGGTACTCCACGCGTCGGCAGGGGAATCGGCTGGGCCTCCAGGCCTTGGCAGGGAGATTGGCCAGTCACTTCACGTCATGGCGGGTTATGAGCTGGCAGGGGATCGGCCAAGCACTCCACGCGTCGGCAGGGGAATCGGCTGGGCCTCCAGGCCTTGGCAGGGAGATCGGCCATGCACTTCACGTATTGGCGGGTTATCATCTGGCAGGGGATCTGCCAAGCACTCCACGCGTCGGCAGGGGAATCGGCTGGGCCTCCAGGCCTTGGTAGGGAGATTGGCCAGGCACTTCACGTATTGGCGGGTTATCAGCTGGCAGGGGATCGGCCAAGCACTCCACGCGACAGGAGGGGAATCGTCTGGGCACTCCAGGCCTTGGCAGGGAGATCGGCCAGGCACTTCACGTCATGGCGGGTTATCAGCTGGCAGGGGATCGGCCAAGCACTCCACGCGTCGGCAGGGGAATCGGCTGGGCCTCCAGGCCTTGGCAGGGAGATCGGCCATGCACTTCACTCCACGCGTCGGCAGGGGAATCGGCTGGGCCTCCAGGCCTTGGCAGGGAGATTGGCCAGGCACTTCACGTATTGGCGGGTTATCAGCTGGCAGGGGATCGGCCAAGCCCTCCACGCGACAGGAGGGGAATCGTCGGGCACTCCAGGCCTTGGCAGGGAGATCGGCCAGGCACGTCACGTATTGGCGGGTTATCATCTGGCAGGGGATCTGCCAAGCACTCCACGCGTCGGCAGGGGAATCGGCTGGGCCTCCAGGCCTTGGTAGGGAGATTGGCCAGGCACTTGACGTATTGGCGGGTTATCAGCTGGCAGGGGATCGGTTAGGCACTCCACGCGACAGGAGGGGAATCGTCTGGGCACTCCAGGCCTTGGCAGGGAGATCGGCCAGGCACTTCACGTCATGGCGGGTTATCAGCTGGCAGGGGATCTGCCAAGCACTCCACGCGTCGGCAGGGGAATCGGCTGGGCCTCCAGGCCTTGGTAGGGAGATTGGCCAGGCACTTCACGTATTGGCGGGTTATCAGCTGGCAGGGGATCGGCCAAGCACTCCACGGGACAGAAGGGGAATCGTCTGGGCACTCCAGGCCTTGGCAGGGAGATCGGCCAGGCACTTCACGTCATGGCGGGTTATCAGCTGGCAGGGGATCGGCCAAGCACTCCACGCGTCGGCAGGGGAATCGGCTGGGCCTCCAGGCCTTGGCAGGGGTATCGGCCATGCACTTCACTCCACTCGTCGGCAGGGGAATCGGCTGGGCCTCCAGGCCTTGGCAGGGAGATCGGCCATGCACTTCACGTATTGGCGGGTTATCATCTGGCAGGGGATCTGCCAAGCACTCCACGCGTCGGCAGGGGAATCGGCTGGGCCTCCAGGCCTTGGCAGGGAGATCGGCCATGCACTTCACTCCACGCGTCGGCAGGGGAATCGGCTGGCCCTCCAGGCCTTGGCAGGGAGAACGGCCAAGCACTCCACGCGACAGGAGGGGAATCGTCTGGGCACTCCAGGCCTTGGCAGGGAGATCGGCCAGGCACTTCACGTCATGGCGGGTTATCAGCTGGCAGGGGATCGGCCAAGCACTCCACGCGTCGGCAGGGGAATCGGCTGGGCCTCCAGGCCTTGGCAGGGAGATCGGCCAGGCACTTCACGTATTGGCGGGTTATCATCTGGCAGGGGATCTGCCAAGCACTCCACGCGTCGGCAGGGGAATCGGCTGGGCCTCCAGGCCTTGGCAGGGAGATTGGCCAGGCACTTCACGTATTGGCGGGTTATCAGCTGGCAGGGGATCGGCCAAGCACTCCACGCGACAGGAGGGGAATCGTCTGGGCACTCCAGGCCTTGGCAGGGAGATCGGCCAGGCACTTCACGTCATGGCGGGTTATCAGCTGGCAGGGGATCGGCCAAGCACTCCACGCGTCGGCAGGGGAATCGGCTGGGCCTCCAGGCCTTGGCAGGGAGATCGGCCATGCACTTCACTCCACGCGTCGGCAGGGGAATCGGCTGGGCCTCCAGGCCTTGGCAGGGAGATCGGCCAGGCACTTCACGTATTGGCGGGTTATCATCTGGCAGGGGATCGGCCAAGCACTCCACGCGTCGGCAGGGGAATCGGCTGGGCCTCCAGGCCTTGGCAGGGAGATCGGCCAGGCACTTCACGTATTGGCGGGTTATCATCTGGCAGGGGATCTGCCAAGCACTCCACGCGTCGGCAGGGGAATCGGCTGGGCCTCCAGGCCTTGGCAGGGAGATTGGCCAGGCACTTGACGTATTGGCGGGTTATCAGCTGGCAGGGGATCGGTTAGGCACTCCACGCGACAGGAGGGGAATCGTCTGGGCACTCCAGGCCTTGGCAGGGAGATCGGCCAGGCACTTCACGTCATGGCGGGTTATCAGCTGGCAGGGGATCTGCCAAGCACTCCACGCGTCGGCAGGGGAATCGGCTGGGCCTCCAGGCCTTGGTAGGGAGATTGGCCAGGCACTTCACGTATTGGCGGGTTATCAGCTGGCAGGGGATCGGCCAAGCACTCCACGCGACAGGAGGGGAATCGTCTGGGCACTCCAGGCCTTGGCAGGGAGATCGGCCAGGCACTTCACGTAATGGCGGGTTATCAGCTGGCAGGGGATTGGCCAAGCACTCCCCGCGTCGGCAGGGGAATCGGCTGGGCCTCCAGGCCTTGGCAGGGAGATCGGCCATGCACTTCACTCCACGCGTCGGCAGGGGAATCGGCTGGGCCTCCAGGCCTTGGCAGGGAGATCGGCCATGCACTTCACGTATTGGCGGGTTATCATCTGGCAGGGGATCTGCCAAGCACTCCACGCGTCGGCAGGGGAATCGGCTGGGCCTCCAGGCCTTGGCAGGGAGATCGGCCATGCACTTCACGTATTGGCGGGTTATCATCTGGCAGGGGATCTGCCAAGCACTCCACGCGTCGGCAGGGGAATCGGCTGGGCCTCCAGGCCTTGGCAGGGAGATCGGCCAGGCACTTCACGTATTGGCGGGTTATACTGGCAGGGGATCAGCCAAGCACTCCACATCGACAGGAGGGGAATCGTCTGGGCACTCCAGGCCTTGGCAGGGAGATCGGCCAGGCACTTCACGTCATGGCGGGTTATCAGCTGGCAGGGGATCGGCCAAGCACTCCACGCGTCGGCAGGGGAATCGGCTGGGCCTCCAGGCCTTGGCAGGGAGATCGGCCAGGCTTATCTGGCGTTATCATGGCAGGCGTACACTCCACGCGTCGGCAGGGGAATCGGCTGGGCCTCCAGGCCTTGGCAGGGGGATCGGCCATGCACTTCACTCCACGCGTCGGCAGGGGAATCGTCTGGGCACTCCAGGCCTTGGCAGGGAGATTGGCCAGGCACTTCACGTATTGGCGGGTTATCAGCTGGCAGGGGATCGGCCAAGCACTCCACGCGACAGGAGGGGAATCGTCTGGGCACTCCAGGCCTTGGCAGGGAGATCGGCCAGGCACTTCACGTCATGGCGGGTTATCAGCTGGCAGGGGATCTGCCAAGCACTCCACGCGTCGGCAGGGGAATCGGCTGGGCCTCCAGGCCTTGGTAGGGAGATTGGCCAGGCACTTCACGTATTGGCGGGTTATCAGCTGGCAGGGGATCGGCCAAGCACTCCATGCGACAGGAGGGGAATCGTCTGGGCACTCCAGGCCTTGGCAGGGAGATCGGCCAGGCACTTCACGTAATGGCGGGTTATGAGCTGGCAGGGGATTGGCCAAGCACTCCCCGCGTCGGCAGGGGAATCGGCTGGGCCTCCAGGCCTTGGCAGGGAGATCGGCCATGCACTTCACTCCACGCGTCGGCAGGGGAATCGGCTGGGCCTCCAGGCCTTGGCAGGGAGATCGGCCATGCACTTCACGTATTGGCGGGTTATCATCTGGCAGGGGATCTGCCAAGCACTCCACGCGTCGGCAGGGGAATCGGCTGGGCCTCCAGGCCTTGGCAGGGAGATCGGCCATGCACTTCACGTATTGGCGGGTTATCATCTGGCAGGGGATCTGCCAAGCACTCCACGCGTCGGCAGGGGAATCGGCTGGCCCTCCAGGCCTTGGCAGGGAGAACAGCCAAGCACTCCACGCGACAGGAGGGGAATCGTCTGGGCACTCCAGGCCTTGGCAGGGAGATCGGCCAGGCACTTCACGTCATGGCGGGTTATCAGCTGGCAGGGGATCGGCCAAGCACTCCACGCGTCGGCAGGGGAATCGGCTGGGCCTCCAGGCCTTGGCAGGGGGATCGGCCATGCACTTCACTCCACGCGTCGGCAGGGGAATCGGCTGGGCCTCCAGGCCTTGGCAGGGAGATCGGCCATGCACTTCACGTATTGGCGGGTTATCATCTGGCAGGGGATCTGCCAAGCACTCCACGCGTCGGCAGGGGAATCGGCTGGGCCTCCAGGCCTTGGCAGGGAGATCGGCCATGCACTTCACGTCATGGCGGGTTATCAGCTGGCAGGGGATCGGCCAAGCACTCCACGCGTCGGCAGGGGAATCGGCTGGGCCTCCAGGCCTTGGCAGGGAGATCGGCCAGGCACTTCACGTATTGGCGGGTTATCATCTGGCAGGGGATCTGCCAAGCACTCCACGCGTCGGCAGGGGAATCGGCTGGGCCTCCAGGCCTTGGCAGGGAGATTGGCCAGGCACTTCACGTATTGGCGGGTTATCAGCTGGCAGGGGATCGGCCAAGCACTCCACGCGACAGGAGGGGAATCGTCTGGGCACTCCAGGCCTTGGCAGGGAGATCGGCCAGGCACTTCACGTAATGGCGGGTTATGAGCTGGCAGGGGATTGGCCAAGCACTCCACGCGTCGGCAGGGGAATCGGCTGGGCCTCCAGGCCTTGGCAGGGAGATCGGCCATGCACTTCACGTTATCCACGCGTCGGCAGGGGAATCGGCTGGGCCTCCAGGCCTTGGCAGGGAGATCGGCCATGCACTTCATGTATTGGCGGGTTATCATCTGGCAGGGGATCTGCCAAGCACTCCACGCGTCGGCAGGGGAATCGGCTGGGCCTCCAGGCCTTGGCAGGGAGATCGGCCATGCACTTCACGTATTGGCGGGTTATCATCTGGCAGGGGATCTGCCAAGCACTCCACGCGTCGGCAGGGGAATCGGCTGGCCCTCCAGGCCTTGGCAGGGAGAACGGCCAAGCACTCCACGCGACAGGAGGGGAATCGTCTGGGCACTCCAGGCCTTGGCAGGGAGATCGGCCAGGCACTTCACGTCATGGCGGGTTATCAGCTGGCAGGGGATCGGCCAAGCACTCCACGCGTCGGCAGGGGAATCGGCTGGGCCTCCAGGCCTTGGCAGGGAGATTGGCCAGGCACTTCACGTATTGGCGGGTTATCATCTGGCAGGGGATCTGCCAAGCACTCCACGCGTCGGCAGGGGAATCGGCTGGGCCTCCAGGCCTTGTCAGGGAGATTGGCCAGGCACTTCACGTATTGGCGGGTTATCAGCTGGCAGGGGATCGGCCAAGCACTCCACGCGACAGGAGGGGAATCGTCTGGGCACTCCAGGCCTTGGCAGGGAGATCGGCCAGGCACTTCACGTAATGGCGGGCTATCAGCTGGCAGGGGATCGGCCAAGCACTCCACGCGTCGGCAGGGGAATCGGCTGGGCCTCCAGGCCTTGGCAGGGAGATTGGCCAGGCACGTCACACATTGGCGGGTTATCAGCTGGCAGGGGAATCGGCTAGGCAATCCACGCGTCGGCAGGGGGATCGGCTGGGCACTCCACGCCTCGGCATGGGGATCGACCGGGCACTCCAGGCCTTGGCAGGGAGATTGGCCAGGCACTTCACGTATTGGCGGGTTATCAGCTGGCAGGGGATCGGCCAAGCACTCCACGCGACAGGAGGGGAATCGTCTGGGCACTCCAGGCCTTGGCAGGGAGATCGGCCAGGCACTTCACGTCATGGCGGGTTATCAGCTGGCAGGGGATCGGCCAAGCACTCCACGCGTCGGCAGGGGAATCGGCTGGGCCTCCAGGCCTTGGCAGGGAGATTGGCCAGGCACTTCACGTATTGGCGGGTTATCAGCTGGCAGGGGATCGGCCAAGCCCTCCACGCGACAGGAGGGGAATCGTCTGGGCACTCCAGGCCTTGGCAGGGAGATCGGCCAGGCACGTCACGTATTGGCGGGTTATCATCTGGCAGGGGATCTGCCAAGCACTCCACGCGTCGGCAGGGGAATCGGCTGGGCCTCCAGGCCTTGGCAGGGAGATTGGCCAGGCACTTCACGTATTGGCGGGTTATCAGCTGGCAGGGGATCGGTTAAGCACTCCACGCGACAGGAGGGGAATCGTCTGGGCACTCCAGGCCTTGGCAGGGAGATCGGCCAGGCACTTCACGTCATGGCGGGTTATCAGCTGGCAGGGGATCTGCCAAGCACTCCACGCGTCGGCAGGGGAATCGGCTGGGCCTCCAGGCCTTGGTAGGGAGATTGGCCAGGCACTTCACGTATTGGCGGGTTATCAGCTGGCAGGGGATCGGCCAAGCACTCCATGCGACAGGAGGGGAATCGTCTGGGCACTCCAGGCCTTGGCAGGGAGATCGGCCAGGCACTTCACGTAATGGCGGGTTATGAGCTGGCAGGGGATTGGCCAAGCACTCCCCGCGTCGGCAGGGGAATCGGCTGGGCCTCCAGGCCTTGGCAGGGAGATCGGCCATGCACTTCACTCCACGCGTCGGCAGGGGAATCGGCTGGGCCTCCAGGCCTTGGCAGGGAGATCGGCCATGCACTTCACGTATTGGCGGGTTATCATCTGGCAGGGGATCTGCCAAGCACTCCACGCGTCGGCAGGGGAATCGGCTGGGCCTCCAGGCCTTGGCAGGGAGATCGGCCATGCACTTCACGTATTGGCGGGTTATCATCTGGCAGGGGATCTGCCAAGCACTCCACGCGTCGGCAGGGGAATCGACTGGCCCTCCAGGCCTTGGCAGGGAGAACAGCCAAGCACTCCACATGACAGGAGGGGAATCGTCTGGGCACTCCAGGCCTTGGCAGGGAGATCGGCCAGGCACTTCACGTCATGGCGGGTTATCAGCTGGCAGGGGATCGGCCAAGCACTCCACGCGTCGGCAGGGGAATCGGCTGGGCCTCCAGGCCTTGGCAGGGAGATCGGCCATGCACTTCACCCAGCGTCGGCGGGAATCGGCTGGGCTTAGTCATCTGGCAGGGGATCGGCCAAGCACTCCACGCGTCGGCAGGGGAATCGTCTGGGCACTCCAGGCCTTGGCAGGGAGATTGGCCAGGCACTTCACGTATTGGCGGGTTATCAGCTGGCAGGGGATCGGCCAAGCACTCCACGCGACAGGAGGGGAATCGTCTGGGCACTCCAGGCCTTGGCAGGGAGATCGGCCAGGCACTTCACGTCATGGCGGGTTATCAGCTGGCAGGGGATCTGCCAAGCACTCCACGCGTCGGCAGGGGAATCGGCTGGGCCTCCAGGCCTTGGCAGGGAGATTGGCCAGGCACTTCACGTATTGGCGGGTTATCAGCTGGCAGGGGATCGGCCAAGCACTCCACGCGACAGGAGGGGAATCGTCTGGGCACTCCAGGCCTTGGCAGGGAGATCGGCCAGGCACTTCACGTCATGGCGGGTTATCAGCTGGCAGGGGATCGGCCAAGCACTCCACGCGTCGGCAGGGGAATCGGCTGGGCCTCCAGGCCTTGGCAGGGGGATCGGCCATGCACTTCACTCCACGCGTCGGCAGGGGAATCGGCTGGGCCTCCAGGCCTTGGCAGGGAGATCGGCCATGCACTTCACGTATTGGCGGGTTATCATCTGGCAGGGGATCTGCCAAGCACTCCACGCGTCGGCAGGGGAATCGGCTGGGCCTCCAGGCCTTGGCAGGGAGATCGGCCAGGCACTTCACGTCATGGCGGGTTATCAGCTGGCAGGGGATCGGCCAAGCACTCCACGCGTCGGCAGGGGAATCGGCTGGGCCTCCAGGCCTTGGCAGGGATATCGGCCAGGCACGTCACGTATTGGCGGGTTATCATCTGGCAGGGGATCTGCCAAGCACTCCACGCGTCGGCAGGGGAATCGGCTGGGCCTCCAGGCCTTGGCAGGGAGATTGGCCAGGCACTTCACGTATTGGCGGGTTATCAGCTGGCAGGGGATCGGCCAAGCACTCCACGCGACAGGAGGGGAATCGTCTGGGCACTCCAGGCCTTGGCAGGGAGATCGGCCAGGCACTTCACGTAATGGCGGGTTATCAGCTGGCAGGGGATTGGCCAAGCACTCCACGCGTCGGCAGGGGAATCGGCTGGGCCTCCAGGCCTTGGCAGGGAGATCGGCCATGCACTTCACTCCACGCGTCGGCAGGGGAATCGGCTGGGCCTCCAGGCCTTGGCAGGGAGATCGGCCATGCACTTCACGTATTGGCGGGTTATCATCTGGCAGGGGATCTGCCAAGCACTCCACGCGTCGGCAGGGGAATCGGCTGGGCCTCCAGGCCTTGGCAGGGAGATCGGCCATGCACTTCACGTATTGGCGGGTTATCATCTGGCAGGGGATCTGCCAAGCACTCCACGCGTCGGCAGGGGAATCGGCTGGCCCTCCAGGCCTTGGCAGGGAGAACGGCCAAGCACTCCACGCGACAGGAGGGGAATCGTCTGGGCACTCCAGGCCTTGGCAGGGAGATCGGCCAGGCACTTCACGTCATGGCGGGTTATCAGCTGGCAGGGGATCGGCCAAGCACTCCACGCGTCGGCAGGGGAATCGGCTGGGCCTCCAGGCCTTGGCAGGGAGATCGGCCAGGCACGTCACGTATTGGCGGGTTATCATCTGGCAGGGGATCTGCCAAGCACTCCACGCGTCGGCAGGGGAATCGGCTGGGCCTCCAGGCCTTGTCAGGGAGATTGGCCAGGCACTTCACGTATTGGCGGGTTATCAGCTGGCAGGGGATCGGCCAAGCACTCCACGCGACAGGAGGGGAATCGTCTGGGCACTCCAGGCCTTGGCAGGGAGATCGGCCAGGCACTTCACGTAATGGCGGGCTATGAGCTGGCAGGGGATCGGCCAAGCACTCCACGCGTCGGCAGGGGAATCGGCTGGGCCTCCAGGCCTTGGCAGGGAGATTGGCCAGGCACTTCACGTATTGGCGGGTTATCAGCTGGCAGGGGATCGGCCAAGCACTCCACGGGACAGGAGGGGAATCGTCTGGGCACTCCAGGCCTTGGCAGGGAGATCGGCCAGGCACTTCACGTCATGGCGGGTTATCAGCTGGCAGGGGATCGGCCAAGCACTCCACGCGTCGGCAGGGGAATCGGCTGGGCCTCCAGGCCTTGGCAGGGAGATTGGCCAGGCACTTCACGTATTGGCGGGTTATCAGCTGGCAGGGGATCGGCCAAGCCCTCCACGCGACAGGAGGGGAATCGTCGGGCACTCCAGGCCTTGGCAGGGAGATCGGCCAGGCACGTCACGTATTGGCGGGTTATCATCTGGCAGGGGATCTGCCAAGCACTCCACGCGTCGGCAGGGGAATCGGCTGGGCCTCCAGGCATTGGCAGGGAGATTGGCCAGGCACTTCACGTATTGGCGGGTTATCAGCTGGCAGGGGATCGGCCAAGCCCTCCACGCGACAGGAGGGGAATCGTCTGGGCACTCCAGGCCTTGGCAGGGAGATCGGCCAGGCACTTCACGTCATGGCGGGTTATCAGCTGGCAGGGGATCGGCCAAGCACTCCACGCGTCGGCAGGGGAATCGGCTGGCCCTCCAGGCCTTGGCAGGGAGATCGGCCAAGCACTCCACGTGTCGACAGGGGAATCGGCTGGGCCTCCAGGCCTTGGCAGGGAGATTGGCCAGGCACTTCACGTATTGGCGGGTTATCAGCTGGCAGGGGATCGGCCAAGCACTCCACGCGTCGGCAGGGGAATCGTCGGGCACTCCAGGCCTTGGCAGGGAGATCGGCCAGGCACGTCACGTATTGGCGGGTTATCATCTGGCAGGGGATCTGCCAAGCACTCCAAGCGTCGGCAGGGGAATCGGCTGGGCCTCCAGGCATTGGCAGGGAGATTGGCCAGGCACTTCACGTATTGGCGGGTTATCAGCTGGCAGGGGATCGGCCAAGCACTCCACGCGACAGGAGGGGAATCGTCTGGGCACTCCAGGCCTTGGCAGGGAGATCGGCCAGGCACTTCACGTCATGGCGGGTTATCAGCTGGCAGGGGATCGGCCAAGCACTCCACGCGTCGGCAGGCGAATCGGCTGGGCCTCCAGGCCTTGGCAGGGAGATCGGCCATGCACTTCACGTATTGGCGGGTTATCATCTGGCAGGGGATCTGCCAAGCACTCCACGCGTCGGCAGGGGAATTGGTTGGGCCTCCAGGCCTTTGTAGGGAGATTGGTCAGGCACTTCACGTATTGGCGGGTTATCAGCTGGCAGGGGATCGGCCAAGCACTCCACGCGACAGGAGGGGAATCGTCTGGGCACTCCAGGCCTTGGCAGGGAGATCGGCCAGGCTCTTCACGTCATGGCGGGTTATCAGCTGGCAGGGGATCGGCCAAGCACTCCACGCGTCGACAGGGGAATCGGCTGGGCCTCCAGGCCTTGGCAGGGAGATCGGCCATGCACTTCACTCCACGCGTCGGCAGGGGAATCGGCTGGGCCTCCAGGCCTTGGCAGGGAGATCGGCCAGGCACTTCACGTATTGGCGGGTTATCAGCTGGCAGGGGATCGGCCAAGCACTCCACGCGTCGGCAGGGAGGGAGATCGGCCAGGCACTTCACGTATTGGCGGGTTATCAGCTGGCAGGGGATCGGCCAAGCACTCCACGCGTCGGCAGGGGAATCGGCTGGCCCTCCAGGCCTTGGCAGGGAGATCGGCCAAGCACTCCACGTGTCGGCAGGGGAATCGGCTGGGCCTCCAGGCCTTGGCAGGGAGATTGGCCAGGCACTTCACGTATTGGCGGGTTATCAGCTGGCAGGGGATCGGCCAAGCACTCCACGCCTCGGCAGGGGAATCGGCTGGGCCTCCAGGCCTTGGCAGGGAGATCGGCCATGCACTTCACGTATTGGCGGGTTATCATCTGGCAGGGGATCGGCCAAGCACTCCACGCGTCGGCAGGGAGATCGGCCAGGCACTTCACGTATTGGCGGGTTATCAGCTGGCAGGGGATCGGCCAAGCACTCCACGCGTCGGCAGGGGAATCGGCTGGCCCTCCAGGCCTTGGGAATCGGCTGGGCCTCCAGGCCTTGGCAGGGAGATCGGCCATGCACTTCACGTATTGGCGGGTTATCAGCTGGCAGGGGATCGGCCAAGCACTCCACGCGTCGGCAGGGGAATCGGCTGGCCCTCCAGGCCTTGGCAGGGAGATCGGCCAAGCACTCCACGTGTCGGCCAATGCACTTCACGTATTGGCGGGTCATCGTCTGGCAGGGGATCTGCCAAGCACTCCACGCGTCGGCAGGGGAATCGGCTGGGCCTCCAGGCCTTGGCAGGGAGATTGGCCAGGCACTTCACGTATTGGCGGGTTATCAGCTGGCAGGGGATCGGCCAAGCACTCCACGCGTCGGCAGGGGAATCGGCTGGGCCTCCAGGCCTTGGCAGGGAGATCGCCCAGGCACGTCACGTATTGGCGGGTTATCATCTGGCAGGGGATCTGCCAAGCACTCCACGCGTCGGCAGGGGAATCGGCTGGGCCTCCAGGCCTTGGCAGGGAGATTGGCCAGGCACTTCACGTATTGGCGGGTTATCAGCTGGCAGGGGATCGGCCAAGCACTCCACGCGTGGGCAGGGGAATCGTCTGGGCACTCCAGGCCTTGGCAGGGAGATCCGCCAGGCACTTCACGTATTGGCGGGCTATCATCTGGCAGGGGATCTGCCAAGCACTCCACGCGTCGGCAGGGGAATCGGCTGGGCCTCCAGGCCTTGGCAGGGAGATTGGCCAGGCACTTCACGTATTGGCGGGTTATCAGCTGGCAGGGGATCGGCCAAGCACTCCACGCGTCGGCAGGCGAATCGGCTGGGCCTCCAGGCCTTGGCAGGGAGATCGGCCAGGCACTTCACGTATTGGCGGGTTATCAGCTGGCAGGGGATCGGCTAAGCACTCCACGCGTCGGCAGGGGAATCGGCTGGGCCTCCAGGCCTTGGCAGAGAGATTGGCCAGGCACTTCACGTATTGGCGGGTTATCAGCTGGCAGGGGATCGGCCAAGCACTCCACGCGTCGGCAGGGGAATCGTCTGGGCACTCCAGGCCTTGGCAGGGAGATCGGCCAGGCACGTCACGTATTGGCGGGTTATCATCTGGCAGGGGATCTGCCAAGCACTCCACGCGTCGGCAGGGGAATCGGCTGGGCCTCCAGGCATTGGCAGGGAGATTGGCCAGGCACTTCACGTATTGGCGGGTTATCAGCTGGCAGGGGATCGGCCAAGCACTCCACGCGTCGGCAGGGGAATCGGCTGGGCCTCCAGGCCTTGGCAGGAAAATCGGCCAGGCACTTCACGTATTGGCGGGTTATCAGCTGGCAGGGGATCGGCTAAGCACTCCACGCGTCGGCAGGGGAATCGGCTGGGCCTCCAGGCCTTGGCAGGGAGATCGGCCATGCACTTCACGTATTGGCGGGTTATCATCTGGCAGGGGATCTGCCAAGCACTCCACGCGTCGGCAGGGGAATCGGCTGGCCCTCCAGGCCTTGGCAGGGAGATCGGCCAAGCACTCCACGTGTCGGCCAATGCACTTCACGTATTGGCGGGTCATCGTCTGGCAGGGGATCTGCCAAGCACTCCACGCGTCGGCAGGGGAATCGGCTGGGCCTCCAGGCCTTGGCAGGGAGATTGGCCAGGCACTTCACGTATTGGCGGGTTATCAGCTGGCAGGGGATCGGCCAAGCACTCCACGCGTCAGGAGGGGAATCGTCTGGGCACTCCAGGCCTTGGCAGGGAGATCGGCCAGGCACTTCACGTCATGGCGGGTTATCAGCTGGCAGGGGATCTGCCAAGCACTCCACGCGTCGGCAGGGGAATCGGCTGGGCCTCCAGGCCTTGGCAGGGAGATCGGCCATGTACTTCACTCCACGCGTCGGCAGGGGAATCGGCTGGGCCTCCAGGCCTTGGCAGGGAGATCGGCCAGGCACTTCACGTATTGGCGGGTTATCAGCTGGCAGGGGATTGGCCAATCACTCCACGCGTCAGGAGGGGAATCGTCTGGGCACTCCAGGCCTTGGCAGGGAGATCGGCCAGGCACTTCACGTATTGGCGGGTTATCAGCTGGCAGGGGATCGGCTAAGCACTCCACGCGTCGGCAGGGGAATCGGCTGGGCACTCCACGTCTCGGCATGGGGATCGACCGGGCACTCCAGGCCTTGGAAGGGAGATTGGCCAGGCACTTCACGTATTGGCGGGTTATAAGCTGGCAGGGGATTGGCCAAGCACTCCACGCGACAGGAGGGGAATCGTCTGGAAACTCCAGGCCTTGGCAGGGAGATCGGCCAAGCACTTCACGTCATGGCGGGTTATCAGCTGGCAGGGGATCGGCCAAGCACTCCACGCGTCGGCAGGGGAATCGGCTGGGCCTCCAGGCCTTGGCAGGAAGATCGGCCATGCACTTCACTCCACGCGTCGGCAGGGGAATCGGCTGGGCCTCCAGGCCTTGGCAGGGAGAATGGCCAGGCACTTCACGTATTGGCGGGTATCAGCTGGCAGGGGATTGGCCAATCACTCCACGCGTCAGGAGGGGAATCGTCTGGGCACTCCAGGCCTTGGCAGGGAGATCGGCCAGGCACTTCACGTATTGGCGGGTTATCAGCTGGCAGGGGATCGGCTAAGCACTCCACGCGTCGGCAGGGGAATCGGCTGGGCCTCCAGGCCTTGGCAGGGAGATCGGCCATGCACTTCACGTATTGGCGGGTTATCATCTGGCAGGGGATCTGCCAAGCACTCCACGCGTCGGCAGGGGAATCGGCTGGGCCTCCAGGCCTTGGCAGGGAGATTGGCCAGGCACTTCACGCGTCGGCAGGCGAATCGGCTGGGCCTCCAGGCCTTGGCAGGGAGATCGGCCAGGCACTTCACGTATTGGCGGGTTATCAGCTGGCAGGGGATCGGCTAAGCACTCCACGCGTCGGCAGGGGAATCGGCTGGCCCTCCAGGCCTTGGCAGGGAGATCGGCCAAGCACTCCACGTGTCGGCAGGGGAATCGGCTGGGCCTCCAGGCCTTGGCAGGGAGATTGGCCAGGCACTTCACGTATTGGCGGGTTATCAGCTGGCAGGGGATCGGCCAAGCACTCCACGCCTCGGCAGGGGAATCGGCTGGGCCTCCAGGCCTTGGCAGGGAGATCGCCCAGGCACGTCACGTATTGGCGGGTTATCATCTGGCAGGGGATCTGCCAAGCACTCCACGCGTCGGCAGGGGAATCGGCTGGGCCTCCAGGCCTTGGCAGAGAGATTGGCCAGGCACTTCACGTATTGGCGGGTTATCAGCTGGCAGGGGATCGGCCAAGCACTCCACGCGTGGGCAGGGGAATCGTCTGGGCACTCCAGGCCTTGGCAGGGAGATCCGCCAGGCACTTCACGTATTGGCGGGCTATCATCTGGCAGGGGATCTGCCAAGCACTCCACGCGTCGGCAGGGGAATCGGCTGGGCCTCCAGGCCTTGGCAGGGAGATGGCCAGGCACTTCACGTATTGGCGGGTTATCAGCTGGCAGGGGATCGGCCAAGCACTCCACGCGTCGGCAGGCGAATCGGCTGGGCCTCCAGGCCTTGGCAGGGAGATCGGCCAGGCACTTCACGTATTGGCGGGTTATCAGCTGGCAGGGGATCGGCTAAGCACTCCACGCGTCGGCAGGGGAATCGGCTGGGCCTCCAGGCCTTGGCAGAGAGATTGGCCAGGCACTTCACGTATTGGCGGGTTATCAGCTGGCAGGGGATCGGCCAAGCACTCCACGCGTCGGCAGGGGAATCGTCGGGCACTCCAGGCCTTGGCAGGGAGATCGGCCAGGCACGTCACGTATTGGCGGGTTATCATCTGGCAGGGGATCTGCCAAGCACTCCACGCGTCGGCAGGAGAATCCGCTGGGCCTCCAGGCATTGGCAGGGAGATTGGCCAGGCACTTCACGTATTGGCGGGTTATCAGCTGGCAGGGGATCGGCCAAGCACTCCACGCGTCGGCAGGGGAATCGGCTGGGCCTCCAGGCCTTGGCAGGAAAATCGGCCAGGCACTTCACGTATTGGCGGGTTATCAGCTGGCAGGGGATCGGCTAAGCACTCCACGCGTCGGCAGGGGAATCGGCTGGGCCTCCAGGCCTTGGCAGGGAGATCGGCCATGCACTTCACGTATTGGCGGGTTATCATCTGGCAGGGGATCTGCCAAGCACTCCACGCGTCGGCAGGGGAATCGGCTGGCCCTCCAGGCCTTGGCAGGGAGATCGGCCAAGCACTCCACGTGTCGGCCAATGCACTTCACGTATTGGCGGGTCATCGTCTGGCAGGGGATCTGCCAAGCACTCCACGCGTCGGCAGGGGAATCGGCTGGGCCTCCAGGCCTTGGCAGGGAGATTGGCCAGGCACTTCACGTATTGGCGGGTTATCAGCTGGCAGGGGATCGGCCAAGCACTCCACGCGTCAGGAGGGGAATCGTCTGGGCACTCCAGGCCTTGGCAGGGAGATCGGCCAGGCACTTCACGTCATGGCGGGTTATCAGCTGGCAGGGGATCTGCCAAGCACTCCACGCGTCGGCAGGGGAATCGGCTGGGCCTCCAGGCCTTGGCAGGGAGATCGGCCATGTACTTCACTCCACGCGTCGGCAGGGGAATCGGCTGGGCCTCCAGGCCTTGGCAGGGAGATCGGCCAGGCACTTCACGTATTGGCGGGTATCAGCTGGCAGGGGATTGGCCAATCACTCCACGCGTCAGGAGGGGAATCGTCTGGGCACTCCAGGCCTTGGCAGGGAGATCGGCCAGGCACTTCACGTATTGGCGGGTTATCAGCTGGCAGGGGATCGGCTAAGCACTCCACGCGTCGGCAGGGGAATCGGCTGGGCACTCCACGTCTCGGCATGGGGATCGACCGGGCACTCCAGGCCTTGGAAGGGAGATTGGCCAGGCACTTCACGTATTGGCGGGTTATAAGCTGGCAGGGGATTGGCCAAGCACTCCACGCGACAGGAGGGGAATCGTCTGGAAACTCCAGGCCTTGGCAGGGAGATCGGCCAAGCACTTCACGTCATGGCGGGTTATCAGCTGGCAGGGGATCGGCCAAGCACTCCACGCGTCGGCAGGGGAATCGGCTGGGCCTCCAGGCCTTGGCAGGAAGATCGGCCATGTACTTCACTCCACGCGTCGGCAGGGGAATCGGCTGGGCCTCCAGGCCTTGGCAGGGAGATCGGCCAGGCACTTCACGTATTGGCGGGTATCAGCTGGCAGGGGATTGGCCAATCACTCCACGCGTCAGGAGGGGAATCGTCTGGGCACTCCAGGCCTTGGCAGGGAGATCGGCCAGGCACTTCACGTATTGGCGGGTTATCAGCTGGCAGGGGATCGGCTAAGCACTCCACGCGTCGGCAGGGGAATCGGCTGGGCCTCCAGGCCTTGGCAGGGAGATCGGCCATGCACTTCACGTATTGGCGGGTTATCATCTGGCAGGGGATCTGCCAAGCACTCCACGCGTCGGCAGGGGAATCGGCTGGGCCTCCAGGCCTTGGCAGGGAGATTGGCCAGGCACTTCACGTATTGGCGGGTTATCAGCTGGCAGGGGATCGGCCAAGCACTCCACGCGTCAGGAGGGGAATCGTCTGGGCACTCCAGGCCTTGGCAGGGAGATCGGCCAGGCACTTCACGTATTGGCGGGTATCAGCTGGCAGGGGATTGGCAGGGAGATCGGCCAGGCACTTCACGTATTGGCGGGTTATCAGCTGGCAGGGGATCGGCTAAGCACTCCACGCGTCGGCAGGGGAATCGGCTGGGCACTCCACGTCTCGGCATGGGGATCGACCGGGCACTCCAGGCCTTGGAAGGGAGATTGGCCAGGCACTTCACGTATTGGCGGGTTATCAGCTGGCAGGGGATCGGCCAAGCACTCCACGCGACAGGAGGGGAATCGTCTGGAAACTCAAGGCCTTGGCAGGGAGATCGGCCAAGCACATCACGTCATGGCGGGTTATCAGCTGGCAGGGGATCGGCCAAGCACTCCACGCGTCGCCAGGGGAATCGGCTGGGCCTCCAGGCCTTGGCTGGGAGATCGGCCATGCACTTCACTCCACGCGTCGGCAGGGGAATCGGCTGGGCCTCCAGGCCTTGGCAGGGAGATTGGCCAGGCACTTCACGTATTGGCGGGTATCAGCTGGCAGGGGATTGGCCAATCACTCCACGCGTCAGGAGGGGAATCGTCTGGGCACTCCAGGCCTTGGCAGGGAGATCGGCCAGGCACTTCACGTATTGGCGGGTTATCGTCTGGCAGGGGATCTGCCAAGCACTCCACGCGTCGGCAGGGGAATCGGCTGGGCCTCCAGGCCTTGGCAGGGAGATTGGCCAGGCACTTCACGTATTGGCGGGTTATCAGCTGGCAGGGGATCGGCCAAGCACTCCACGCGTCAGGAGGGGAATCGTCTGGGCACTCCAGGCCTTGGCAGGGAGATCGGCCAGGCACTTCACGTCATGGCGGGTTATCAGCTGGCAGGGGATCTGCCAAGCACTCCACGCGTCGGCAGGGGAATCGGCTGGGCCTCCAGGCCTTGGCAGGGAGATCGGCCATGTACTTCACTCCACGCGTCGGCAGGGGAATCGGCTGGGCCTCCAGGCCTTGGCAGGGAGATTGGCCAGGCACTTCACGTATTGGCGGGTTATCAGCTGCCAGGGGATCGGCCAAGCACTCCACGCGTCGGCAGGGGAATCGTCGGGCACTCCAGGCCTTGGCAGGGAGATCGGCCAGGCACTTCACGTCATGGCGGGTTATCAGCTGGCAGGGGATCGGCCAAGCACTCCACACGTCGGCAGGGGAATCGGCTGGGCCTCCAGGCCTTGGCAGGGAGATTGGCCAGGCACTTCACGTATTGGCGGGTATCAGCTGGCAGGGGATTGGCCAATCACTCCACGCGTCAGGAGGGGAATCGTCTGGGCACTCCAGGTCTTGGCAGGGAGATCGGCCAGGCACTTCACGTATTGGCGGGTTATCAGCTGGCAGGGGATCGGCTAAGCACTCCACGCGTCGGCAGGGGAATCGGCTGGGCACTCCACGTCTCGGCATGGGGATCGACCGGGCACTCCAGGCCTTGGAAGGGAGATTGGCCAGGCACTTCACGTATTGGCGGGTTATCAGCTGGCAGGGGATCGGCCAAGCACTCCACGCGACAGGAGGGGAATCGTCTGGAAACTCCAGGCCTTGGCAGGGAGATCGGCCAAGCACATCACGTCATGGCGGGTTATCAGCTGGCAGGGGATCGGCCAAGCACTCCACGCGTCGCCAGGGGAATCGGCTGGGCCTCCAGGCCTTGGCTGGGAGATCGGCCATGCACTTCACTCCACGCGTCGGCAGGGGAATCGGCTGGGCCTCCAGGCCTTGGCAGGGAGATTGGCCAGGCACTTCACGTATTGGCGGGTATCAGCTGGCAGGGGATTGGCCAATCACTCCACGCGTCAGGAGGGGAATCGTCTGGGGACTCCAGGCCTTGGCAGGGAGATCGGCCAGGCACTTCACGTATTGGCGGGTTATCAGCTGGCAGGGGATCGGCTAAGCACTCCACGCGTCGGCAGGGGAATCGGCTGGCCCTCCAGGCCTTGGCAGGGAGATCGGCCAAGCACTCCACGTGTCGGCCAATGCACTTCACGTATTGGCGGGTTATCGTCTGGCAGGGGATCTGCCAAGCACTCCACGCGTCGGCAGGGGAATCGGCTGGGCCTCCAGGCCTTGGCAGGGAGATTGGCCAGGCACTTCACGTATTGGCGGGTTATCAGCTGGCAGGGGATCGGCCAAGCACTCCACGCGTCAGGAGGGGAATCGTCTGGGCACTCCAGGCCTTGGCAGGGAGATCGGCCAGGCACTTCACGTCATGGCGGGTTATCAGCTGGCAGGGGATCTGCCAAGCACTCCACGCGTCGGCAGGGGAATCGGCTGGGCCTCCAGGCCTTGGCAGGGAGATCGGCCATGTACTTCACTCCACGCGTCGGCAGGGGAATCGGCTGGGCCTCCAGGCCTTGGCAGGGAGATTGGCCAGGCACTTCACGTATTGGCGGGTTATCAGCTGGCAGGGGATCGGCCAAGCACTCCACGCGTCAGGAGGGGAATCGTCTGGGCACTCCAGGCCTTGGCAGGGAGATCGGCCAGGCACTTCACGTATTGGCGGGTTATCGTCTGGCAGGGGATCTGCCAAGCACTCCACGCGTCGGCAGGGGAATCGGCTGGGCCTCCAGGCCTTGGCAGGGAGATTGGCCAGGCACTTCACGTATTGGCGGGTTATCAGCTGCCAGGGGATCGGCCAAGCACTCCACGCGTCGGCAGGGGAATCGTCGGGCACTCCAGGCCTTGGCAGGGAGATCGGCCAGGCACTTCACGTCATGGCGGGTTATCAGCTGGCAGGGGATCGGCCAAGCACTCCACACGTCGGCAGGGGAATCGGCTGGGCCTCCAGGCCTTGGCAGGGAGATTGGCCAGGCACTTCACGTATTGGCGGGTTATCAGCTGGCAGGGGAATCGGCTAGGCAATCCACGCGTCGGCAGGGGATCGCCTGGGCACTCCACGCCTCGGCATGGGGATCGACCGGGCACTCCAGGCCTTGGCAGGGAGATCGGCCAGGCACTTCACGTATTGGCGGGTTATCAGCTGGCAGGGGATCGGCTAAGCACTCCACGCGTCGGCAGGGGAATCGGCTGGGCACTCCACGCCTCGGCATGGGGATCGACCGGGCACTCCAGGCCTTGGAAGGGAGATTGGCCAGGCACTTCACGTATTGGCGGGTTAACAGCTGGCAGGGGATTGGCCAAGCACTCCACGCGTCGGCAGGGGAATCGGCTGGGCCTCCAGGCCTTGGCAGGAAGATCGGCCATGCACTTCACTCCACGCGTCGGCAGGGGAATCGGCTGGGCCTCCAGGCCTTGGCAGGGAGATTGGCCAGGCACTTCACGTATTGGCGGGTATCAGCTGGCAGGGGATCGGCCAAGCACTCCACGCGACAGGAGGGGAATCGTCTGGAAACTCCAGGCCTTGGCAGGGAGATCGGCCAAGCACTTCACGTCATGGCGGGTTATCAGCTGGCAGGGGATCGGCCAAGCACTCCACGCGTCGGCAGGGGAATCGGCTGGGCCTCCAGGCCTTGGCAGGAAGATCGGCCATGCACTTCACTCCACGCGTCGGCAGGGGAATCGGCTGGGCCTCCAGGCCTTGGCAGGGAGATTGGCCAGGCACTTCACGTATTGGCGGGTATCAGCTGGCAGGGGATCGGCCAAGCACTCCACGCGACAGGAGGGGAATCGTCTGGAAACTCCAGGCCTTGGCAGGGAGATTGGCCAGGCACTTCACGTATTGGCGGGTATCAGCTGGCAGGGGATCGGCCAAGCACTCCAAGCGTCGGCAGGGGAATCGGCTGGGCCTCCAGGCCTTGGCAGGGAGATCGGCCATGCACTTCACGTATTGGCGGGTTATCATCTGGCAGGGGATCTGCCAAGCACTCCACGCGTTGGCAGGAGAATCGGCTGGCCCTCCAGGCCTTGGCAGGGAGATCGGCCAAGCACTCCACGTGTCGGCAGGGGAATCGGCTGGGCCTCCAGGCCTTGGCAGGGAGATTGGCCAGGCACTTCACGTATTGGCGGGTTATCAGCTGGCAGGGGATCGGCCAAGCACTCCACGCGTCGGCAGGGGAATCGGCTGGGCACTCCACGCCTCGGCATGGGGATCGACCGGGCACTCCAGGCCTTGGAAGGGAGATTGGCCAGGCACTTCACGTATTGGCGGGTTATCAGCTGGCAGGGGATCGGCCAAGCACTCCACGCGACAGGAGGGGAATCGTCTGGAAACTCCAGGCCTTGGCAGGGAGATTGGCCAGGCACTTCACGTATTGGCGGGTATCAGCTGGCAGGGGATCGGCCAAGCACTCCAAGCGTCGGCAGGGGAATCGGCTGGGCCTCCAGGCCTTGGCAGGGAGATCGGCCATGCACTTCACGTATTGGCGGGTTATCATCTGGCAGGGGATCTGCCAAGCACTCCACGCGTTGGCAGGAGAATCGGCTGGCCCTCCAGGCCTTGGCAGGGAGATCGGCCAAGCACTCCACGTGTCGGCAGGGGAATCGGCTGGGCCTCCAGGCCTTGGCAGGGAGATTGGCCAGGCACTTCACGTATTGGCGGGTTATCAGCTGGCAGGGGATCGGCCAAGCACTCCACGCGTCGGCAGGGGAATCGTCGGGCACTCCAGGCCTTGGCAGGGAGATCGGCCAGCCACGTCACGTATTGGCGGGTTATCATCTGGCAGGGGATCTGCCAAGCACTCCACGCGTCGGCAGGGGAATCGGCTGGGCCTCCAGGCATTTGCAGGGAGATTGGCCAGGCACTTCACGTATTGGCGGGTTAACAGCTGGCAGGGGATTGGCCAAGCACTCCACGCGACAGGAGGGGAATCGTCTGGGCACTCCAGGCCTTGGCAGGGAGATCGGCCAGGCACTTCACGTCATGGCAGGTTATCAGCGGGCAGGGGATCGGCCAAGCACTCCACGCGTCGGCAGGGGAATCGGCTGGGCCTCCAGGCCTTGGCAGGGAGATTGGCCAGGCACTTCACGTATTGGCGGGTTATCAGCTGGCAGGGGAATCGGCTAGGCAATCCACGCGTCGGCAGGGGGATCGCCTGGGCACTCCACGCCTCGGCATGGGGATCGACCGGGCACTCCAGGCCTTGGCAGGGAGATCGGCCAGGCACTTCACGTATTGGCGGGTTATCAGCTGGCAGGGGATCGGCTAAGCACTCCACGCGTCGGCAGGGGAATCGGCTGGGCACTCCACGCCTCGGCATGGGGATCGACCGGGCACTCCAGGCCTTGGAAGGGAGATTGGCCAGGCACTTCACGTATTGGCGGGTTAACAGCTGGCAGGGGATTGGCCAAGCACTCCACGCGACAGGAGGGGAATCGTCTGGAAACTCCAGGCCTTGGCAGGGAGATCGGCCAAGCACTTCACGTCATGGCGGGTTATCAGCTGGCAGGGGATCGGCCAAGCACTCCACGCGTCGGCAGGGGAATCGGCTGGGCCTCCAGGCCTTGGCAGGAAGATCGGCCATGCACTTCACTCCACGCGTCGGCAGGGGAATCGGCTGGGCCTCCAGGCCTTGGCAGGGAGATTGGCCAGGCACTTCACGTATTGGCGGGTATCAGCTGGCAGGGGATCGGCCAAGCACTCCACGCGACAGGAGGGGAATCGTCTGGAAACTCCAGGCCTTGGCAGGGAGATTGGCCAGGCACTTCACGTATTGGCGGGTATCAGCTGGCAGGGGATCGGCCAAGCACTCCAAGCGTCGGCAGGGGAATCGGCTGGGCCTCCAGGCCTTGGCAGGGAGATCGGCCATGCACTTCACGTATTGGCGGGTTATCATCTGGCAGGGGATCTGCCAAGCACTCCACGCGTTGGCAGGAGAATCGGCTGGCCCTCCAGGCCTTGGCAGGGAGATCGGCCAAGCACTCCACGTGTCGGCAGGGGAATCGGCTGGGCCTCCAGGCCTTGGCAGGGAGATTGGCCAGGCACTTCACGTATTGGCGGGTTATCAGCTGGCAGGGGATCGGCCAAGCACTCCACGCGTCGGCAGGGGAATCGGCTGGGCACTCCACGCCTCGGCATGGGGATCGACCGGGCACTCCAGGCCTTGGAAGGGAGATTGGCCAGGCACTTCACGTATTGGCGGGTTATCAGCTGGCAGGGGATCGGCCAAGCACTCCACGCGACAGGAGGGGAATCGTCTGGAAACTCCAGGCCTTGGCAGGGAGATTGGCCAGGCACTTCACGTATTGGCGGGTATCAGCTGGCAGGGGATCGGCCAAGCACTCCAAGCGTCGGCAGGGGAATCGGCTGGGCCTCCAGGCCTTGGCAGGGAGATCGGCCATGCACTTCACGTATTGGCGGGTTATCATCTGGCAGGGGATCTGCCAAGCACTCCACGCGTTGGCAGGAGAATCGGCTGGCCCTCCAGGCCTTGGCAGGGAGATCGGCCAAGCACTCCACGTGTCGGCAGGGGAATCGGCTGGGCCTCCAGGCCTTGGCAGGGAGATTGGCCAGGCACTTCACGTATTGGCGGGTTATCAGCTGGCAGGGGATCGGCCAAGCACTCCACGCGTCGGCAGGGGAATCGTCGGGCACTCCAGGCCTTGGCAGGGAGATCGGCCAGCCACGTCACGTATTGGCGGGTTATCATCTGGCAGGGGATCTGCCAAGCACTCCACGCGTCGGCAGGGGAATCGGCTGGGCCTCCAGGCATTTGCAGGGAGATTGGCCAGGCACTTCACGTATTGACGGGTTATCAGCTGGCAGGGGATCGGCCAAGCACTCCACGCGTCAGGAGGGGAATCGTCTGGGCACTCCAGGCCTTGGCAGGGAGATCGGCCAGGCACTTCACGTCATGGCAGGTTATCAGCGGGCAGGGGATCGGCCAAGCACTCCACGCGTCGGCAGGGGAATCGGCTGGGCCTCCAGGCCTTGGCAGGGGAGATTGGCCAGGCACTTCACGTATTGGCGGGTTATCAGCTGGCAGGGGAATCGGCTAGGCAATCCACGCGTCGGCAGGGGATCGCCTGGGCACTCCACGCCTCGGCATGGGGATCGACCGGGCACTCCAGGCCTTGGCAGGGAGATCGGCCAGGCACTTCACGTATTGGCGGGTTATCAGCTGGCAGGGGATCGGCTAAGCACTCCACGCGTCGGCAGGGGAATCGGCTGGGCACTCCACGCCTCGGCATGGGGATCGACCGGGCACTCCAGGCCTTGGAAGGGAGATTGGCCAGGCACTTCACGTATTGGCGGGTTAACAGCTGGCAGGGGATTGGCCAAGCACTCCACGCGACAGGAGGGGAATCGTCTGGAAACTCCAGGCCTTGGCAGGGAGATCGGCCAAGCACTTCACGTCATGGCGGGTTATCAGCTGGCAGGGGATCGGCCAAGCACTCCACGCGTCGGCAGGGGAATCGGCTGGGCCTCCAGGCCTTGGCAGGAAGATCGGCCATGCACTTCACTCCACGCGTCGGCAGGGGAATCGGCTGGGCCTCCAGGCCTTGGCAGGGAGATTGGCCAGGCACTTCACGTATTGGCGGGTATCAGCTGGCAGGGGATCGGCCAAGTACTCCACGCGACAGGAGGGGAATCGTCTGGAAACTCCAGGCCTTGGCAGGGAGATTGGCCAGGCACTTCACGTATTGGCGGGTATCAGCTGGCAGGGGATCGGCCAAGCACTCCAAGCGTCGGCAGGGGAATCGGCTGGGCCTCCAGGCCTTGGCAGGGAGATCGGCCATGCACTTCACGTATTGGCGGGTTATCATCTGGCAGGGGATCTGCCAAGCACTCCACGCGTTGGCAGGAGAATCGGCTGGCCCTCCAGGCCTTGGCAGGGAGATCGGCCAAGCACTCCACGTGTCGGCAGGGGAATCGGCTGGGCCTCCAGGCCTTGGCAGGGAGATTGGCCAGGCACTTCACGTATTGGCGGGTTATCAGCTGGCAGGGGATCGGCCAAGCACTCCACGCGTCGGCAGGGGAATCGGCTGGGCACTCCACGCCTCGGCATGGGGATCGACCGGGCACTCCAGGCCTTGGAAAGGAGATTGGCCAGGCACTTCACGTATTGGCGGGTTATCAGCTGGCAGGGGATCGGCCAAGCACTCCACGCGACAGGAGGGGAATCGTCTGGAAACTCCAGGCCTTGGCAGGGAGATTGGCCAGGCACTTCACGTATTGGCGGGTATCAGCTGGCAGGGGATCGGCCAAGCACTCCAAGCGTCGGCAGGGGAATCGGCTGGGCCTCCAGGCCTTGGCAGGGAGATCGGCCATGCACTTCACGTATTGGCGGGTTATCATCTGGCAGGGGATCTGCCAAGCACTCCACGCGTTGGCAGGAGAATCGGCTGGCCCTCCAGGCCTTGGCAGGGAGATCGGCCAAGCACTCCACGTGTCGGCAGGGGAATCGGCTGGGCCTCCAGGCCTTGGCAGGGAGATTGGCCAGGCACTTCACGTATTGGCGGGTTATCAGCTGGCAGGGGATCGGCCAAGCACTCCACGCGTCGGCAGGGGAATCGTCGGGCACTCCAGGCCTTGGCAGGGAGATCGGCCAGCCACGTCACGTATTGGCGGGTTATCATCTGGCAGGGGATCTGCCAAGCACTCCACGCGTCGGCAGGGGAATCGGCTGGGCCTCCAGGCATTTGCAGGGAGATTGGCCAGGCACTTCACGTATTGACGGGTTATCAGCTGGCAGGGGATCGGCCAAGCACTCCACGCGTCAGGAGGGGAATCGTCTGGGCACTCCAGGCCTTGGCAGGGAGATCGGCCAGGCACTTCACGTCATGGCAGGTTATCAGCGGGCAGGGGATCGGCCAAGCACTCCACGCGTCGGCAGGGGAATCGGCTGGGCCTCCAGGCCTTGGCAGGGAGATCGGCCATGCACTTCACGTATTGGCGGGTTATCATCTGGCAGGGGATCTGCCAAGCACTCCACGCGTCGGCAGGGGAATCGGCTGGGCCTCCAGGCCTTGGCAGGGAGATTGGCCAGGCACTTCACGTATTGGCGGGTTATCAGCTGGCAGGGGATCGGCCAAGCACTCCACGCGTCAGGAGGGGAATCGTCTGGGCACTCCAGGCCTTGGCAGGGAGATCGGCCAGGCACTTCACGTATTGGCAGGTTATCAGCTGGCAGGGGATCGGCCAAGCACTCCACGCGTCGGCAGGGGAATCGGCTGGGCCTCCAGGCCTTGGCAGGGAGATCGGCCAAGCACTCCACGTGTCGGCAGGGGAATCGGCTGGGCCTCCAGGCCTTGGCAGGGAGATTGGCCAGGCACTTCACGTATTGGCGGGTTATCATCTGCCAGGGGATCTGCCAAGCACTCAACGCGTCGGCAGGGGAATTGGCTGGGCCTCCAGGCCTTGGTAGGGAGATTGGTCAGGCACTTCACGTATTGGCGGGTTATCAGCTGGCAGGGGATCGGCCAAGCACTCCACGCGACAGGAGGGGAATCGTCTGGGCACTCCAGGCCTTGGCAGGGAGATCGGCCAGGCTCTTCACGTCATGGCGGGTTATCAGCTGGCAGGGGATCGGCCAAGCACTCCACGCGTCGGCAGAGGAATCGGCTGGGCCTCCAGGCCTTGGCAGGGAGATCGGCCAAGCACTCCACGTGTCGGCAGGGGAATCGGCTGGGACTCCAGGCCTTGGCAGGGAGATTGGCCAGGCACTTCACGTATTGGCGGGTTATCAGATGGCAGGGTATCGGCCAAGCACTCCACGCGTCGGCAGGGGAATCGGCTGGGCCTCCAGGCCTTGGCAGGGAGATCGGCCATGCACTTCACGTATTGGCGGGTTATCATCTGGCAGGGGATCGGCCAAGCACTCCACGCGTCGGCAGGGGAATCGTCGGGCACTCCAGGCCTTGGCAGGGAGATCGGCCAGGCACTTCACGTATTGGCGGGTTATCAGATGGCAGGGGATCGGCCAAGCACTCCACGCGTCAGGAGGGGAATCGTCTGGGCACTCCAGGCCTTGGCAGGGAGATCGGCCAGGCACTTCACGTATTGGCGGGTTATCAGCTGGCAGGGGATCGGCCAAGCACTCCACGCGTCGGCAGGGGAATCGGCTGGGCCTCCAGGCCTTGGCAGGGAGATCGGCCAGGCACTTCACGTCATGGCGGGTTATCAGCTGGCAGGGGATCGGCCAAGCACTCCACGCGTCGGCAGGGGAATCGGCTGGCCCTCCAGGCCTTGGCAGGGAGATCGGCCAAGCACTCCACGTGTCGGCAGGGGAATCGGCTGGGCCTCCAGGCCTTGGCAGGGAGATTGGCCAGGCACTTCACGTATTGGCGGGTTATCAGCTGGCAGGGGATCGGCCAAGCACTCCACGGGACAGGAGGGGAATCGTCTGGGCACTCCAGGCCTTGGCAGGGGATCGGCCAAGCACTCCACGCGACAGGAGGGGAATCGTCTGGAAACTCCAGGCCTTGGCAGGGAGATCGGCCAAGCACATCACGTCATGGCGGGTTATCAGCTGGCAGGGGATCGGCCAAGCACTCCACGCGTCGCCAAGGGAATCGGCTGGGCCTCCAGGCCTTGGCAGGGAGATCGGCCATGCACTTCACTCCACGCGTCGGCAGGGGAATCGGCTGGGCCTCCAGGCCTTGGCAGGGAGATTGGCCAGGCACTTCACGTATTGGCGGGTATCAGCTGGCAGGGGATTGGCCAATCACTCCACGCGACAGGAGGGGAATCGTCTGGGCACTCCAGGCCTTGGCAGGGAGATCGGCCAGGCACTTCACGTCATGGCGGGTTATCAGCTGGCAGGGGATCGGCCAAGCACTCCACGCGTCGACAGGGGAATCGGCTGGCCCTCCAGGCCTTGGCAGGGAGATCGGCCAAGCACTCCACGTGTCGGCAGGGGAATCGGCTGGGCCTCCAGGCCTTGGCAGGGAGATTGGCCAGGCACTTCACGTATTGGCGGGTTATCAGCTGGCAGGGGATCGGCCAAGCACTTCACGGGACAGGAGGGGAATCGTCTGGGCACTCCAGGCCTTGGCAGGGGATCGGCCAAGCACTCCACGCGACAGGAGGGGAATCGTCTGGAAACTCCAGGCCTTGGCAGGGAGATTGGCCAGGCACTTCACGTATTGGCGGGTATCAGCTGGCAGGGGATTGGCCAATCACTCCACGCGTCAGGAGGGGAATCGTCTGGGCACTCCAGGCCTTGGCAGGGAGATCGGCCAGGCACTTCACGTATTGGCGGGTTATCAGCTGGCAGGGGATCGGCCAAGCACTCCAAGCGTCGGCAGGGGAATCGGCTGGGCCTCCAAGCCTTGGCAGGGAGATCGGCCATGCACTTCACGTATTGGCGGGTAATCATCTGGCAGGGGATCTGCCAAGCACTCCACGCGTTGGCAGGGGAATCGGCTGGCCCTCCAGGCCTTGGCAGGGAGATCGGCCAAGCACTCCACGTGTCGGCAGGGGAATCGGCTGGGCCTCGAGGCCTTGGCAGGGAGATTGGCCAGGCACTTCACGTATTGGCGGGTTATCAGCTGGCAGGGGATCGGCCAAGCACTCCACGCGTCGGCAGGGGAATCGTCGGGCACTCCAGGCCTTGGCAGGGAGATCGGCCAGGCACGTCACGTATTGGCGGGTTATCATCTGGCAGGGGATCTGCCAAGCACTCCACGCGTCGGCAGGGGAATCGGCTGGGCCTCCAGGCCTTGGCAGGGAGATTGGCCAGGCACTTCACGTATTGGCGGGTTATCAGCTGCCAGGGGATCGCCCAAGCACTCCACGGGACAGGAGGGGAATCGTCTGGGCACTCCAGGCCTTGGCAGGGAGATCGGCCAGGCACTTCACGTCATGGCGGGTTATCAGCTGGCAGGGGATCGGCCAAGCACTCCACGCGTCGGCAGGGGAATCGGCTGGGCCTCCAGGCCTTGGCAGGGAGATCGGCCATGCACTTCACTCCACGCGTCGGCAGGGGAATCGGCTGGGCCTCCTGGCCTTGACAGGGAGATTGGCCAGGCACTTCACGTATTGGCGGGTTATCAGCTGGCAGGGGATCGGCCAAGCCCTCCACGCGACAGGAGGGGAATCGTCGGGCACTCCAGGCCTTGGCAGGGAGATCGGCCAGGCACGCCACGTATTGGCGGGTTATCATCTGGCAGGGGATCTGCCAAGCACTCCAAGCGTCGGCAGGGGAATCGGCTGGGCCTCCAGGCCTTGGCAGGGAGATCGGCCATGCACTTCACTCCACGCGTCGGCAGGGGAATCGGCTGGGCCTCCAGGCCTTGGCAGGGAGATTGGCCAGGCACTTCACGTATTGGCGGGTTATCAGCTGGCAGGGGATCGGCCAAGCCCTCCACGCGACAGGAGGGGAATCGTCGGGCACTCCAGGCCTTGGCAGGGAGATCGGCCAGGCACGCCACGTATTGGCGGGTTATCATCTGGCAGGGGATCTGCCAAGCACTCCAAGCGTCGGCAGGGGAATCGGCTGGGCCTCCAGGCATTGGCAGGGAGATTGGCCAGGCACTTCACGTATTGGCGGGTTATCAGCTGGCAGGGGATCGGCCAAGCACTCCACGCGACAGGAGGGGAATCGTCTGGGCACTCCAGGCCTTGGCAGGGAGATTGGTCAGGCACTTCACGTATTGGCGGGTTATCAGCTGGCAGGGGATCGGCCAAGCACTCCACGCGACAGGAGGGGAATCGTCTGGGCACTCCAGGCCTTGGCAGGGAGATCGGCCAGGCTCTTCACGTCATGGCGGGTTATCAGCTGGCAGAGATCGGCCAAGCACTCCACGCGTCGGCAGAGGAATCGGCTGGGCCTCCAGGCCTTGGCAGGGAGATCGGCCAAGCACTCCACGTGTCGGCAGGGGAATCGGCTGGGCCTCCAGGCCTTGGCAGGGAGATTGGCCAGGCACTTCACGTATTGGCGGGTTATCAGCTGGCAGGGGATCGGCCAAGCACTCCACGCGTCGGCAGAGGAATCGGCTGGGTCTCCAGGCCTTGGCAGGGAGATCGGCCATGCACTTCACGTATTGGCGGGTTATCATCTGGCAGGGGATCGGCCAAGCACTCCACGCGTCGGCAGGGGAATCGTCGGGCACTCCAGGCCTTGGCAGGGAGATTGGTCAGGCACTTCACGTATTGGCGGGTTATCAGCTGGCAGGGGATCGGCCAAGCACTCCACGCGACAGGAGCGGAATCGTCTGGGCACTCCAGGCCTTGGCAGGGAGATCGGCCAGGCTCTTCACGTCATGGCGGGTTATCAGCTGGCAGGGGATCGGCCAAGCACTCCACGCGTCGGCAGAGGAATCGGCTGGGCCTCCAGGCCTTGGCAGGGAGATCGGCCAAGCACTCCACGTGTCGGCAGGGGAATCGGCTGGGCCTCCAGGCCTTGGCAGGGAGATTGGCCAGGCACTTCACGTATTGGCGGGTTATCAGCTGGCAGGGGCCAGGCACATCACGTATTGGTGGGTTATCAGCTGGCAGGGGATCGGCCAAGCACTCCACGCGACAGGAGGGGAATCGTCTGGGCACTCCAGGCCTTGGCAGGGAGATTGGTCAGGCACTTCACGTATTGGCGGGTTATCAGCTGGCAGGGGATCGGCCAAGCACTCCACGCGACAGGAGGGGAATCGTCTGGGCACTCCAGGCCTTGGCAGGGAGATCGGCCAGGCACTTCACGTCATGGCGGGTTATCAGCTGGCAGGGGATCGGCCAAGCACTCCACGCGTCGGCAGGGGAATCGGCTGGGCCTCCAGGCCTTGGCAGGGAGATCGGCCAAGCACTCCACGTGTCGGCAGGGGAATCGGCTGGGCCTCCAGGCCTTGGCAGGGAGATTGGCCAGGCACTTCACGTATTGGCGGGTTATCAGCTGGCAGGGGATCGGCCAAGCACTCCACGCGTCGGCAGGGGAATCGGCTGGCCCTCCAGGCCTTGGCAGGGAGATCGGCCAAGCACTCCACGTGTCGGCAGGGGAATCGGCTGGGCCTCCAGGCCTTGGCAGGGAGATTGGCCAGGCACTTCACGTATTGGCGGGTTATCAGCTGGCAGGGGATCGGCCAAGCCCTCCACGCGACAGGAGGGGAATCGTCGGGCACTCCAGGCCTTGGCAGGGAGATCGCCCAGGCACGTCACGTATTGGCGGGTTATCATCTGGCAGGGGATCTGCCAAGCACTCCACGCGTCGGCAGGGGAATCGGCTGGGCCTCCAGGCCTTGGCAGGGAGATTGGCCAGGCACTTCACGTATTGGCGGGTTATCAGATGGCAGGGGATCGGCCAAGCACTCCACGCGTCGGCAGGCGAATCGGCTGGGCCTCCAGGCCTTGGCAGGGAGATCGGCCAGGCACTTCACGTCATGGCGGGTTATCATCTGGCAGGGGGTCTGCCAAGCACTCCACGCGTCGGCAGGGGAATTGGCTGGGCCTCCAGGCCTTGGTAGGGAGATTGGTCAGGCACTTCACGTATTGGCGGGTTATCAGCTGGCAGGGGATCGGCCAAGCACTCCACGCGTCGGCAGGGGAATCGTCTGGGCACTCCAGGCCTTGGCAGGGAGATCGGCCAGGCTCTTCACGTCATGGCGGGTTATCAGCTGGCAGGGGATCGGCCAAGCACTCCACGCGTCGGCAGAGGAATCGGCTGGGCCTCCAGGCCTTGGCAGGGAGATCGGCCAAGCACTCCACGTGTCGGCAGGGGAATCGGCTGGGCCTCCAGGCCTTGGCAGGGAGATTGGCCAGGCACTTCACGTATTGGCGGGTTATCAGCTGGCAGGGGATCGGCCAAGCACTCCACGCGTCGGCAGGGGAATCGGCTGGCCCTCCAGGCCTTGGCAGGGAGATCGGCCAAGCACTCCACGTGTCGGCAGGGGAATCGGCTGGGCATCCAGGCCTTGGCAGGGAGATTGGCCAGGCACTTCACGTATTGGCGGATTATCAGCTGGCAGGGGATCGGCCAAGCACTCCACGCCTCGGCAGGGGAATCGGCTGGGCGTCCAGGCCTTGGCAGGGAGATCGGCCATGCACTTCACGTATTGGCGGGTTATCATCTGGCAGGGGATCGGCCAAGCACTCCACGCGTCGGCAGGGGAATCGGCTGGGCCTCCAGGCCTTGGCAGGGAGATTGGCCAGGCACTTCACGTATTGGCGGGTTATCAGCTGGCAGGGGATCGGCCAAGCACTCCACGCGTGGGCAGGGGAATCGGCTGGGCCTCCAGGCGTTGGCAGGAAGATCGGCCATGCACTTCACGTATTGGCGGGTTATCAGCTGGCAGGGGATCGGCCAAGCACTCCACGCGTCGGCAGAGAAATCGGCTGGGCCTCCAGGCCTTGGCAGGGAGATCGGCCAAGCACTCCACGTGTCGGCAGGGGAATCGGCTGGGCCTCCAGGCCTTGGCAGGGAGATTGGCCAGGCACTTCACGTATTGGCGGGTTATCAGCTGGCAGGGGATCGGCCAAGCACTCCACGCGTCGGCAGGGGAATCGGCTGGCCCTCCAGGCCTTGGCAGGGAGATCGGCCAAGCACTCCACGTGTCGGCAGGGGAATCGGCTGGGCCTCCAGGCCTTGGCAGGGAGATTGGCCAGGCACTTCACGTATTGGCGGGTTATCAGCTGGCAGGGGATCGGCCAAGCACTCCACGCGTCGGCAGGGGAATCGGCTGGCCCTCCAGGCCTTGGCAGGGAGATCGGCCAAGCACTCCACGTGTCGGCAGGGGAATCGGCTGGGCCTCCAGGCCTTGGCAGGGAGATTGGCCAGGCACTTCACGTATTGGCGGATTATCAGCTGGCAGGGGATCGGCCAAGCACTCCACGCCTCGGCAGGGGAATCGGCTGGGCGTCCAGGCCTTGGCAGGGAGATCGGCCATGCACTTCACGTATTGGCGGGTTATCATCTGCCAAGCACTCCACGCGTCGGCAGGGGAATCGGCTGGGCCTCCAGGCCTTGGCAGGGAGATTGGCCAGGCACTTCACGTATTGGCGGGTTATCAGATGGCAGGGGATCGGCCAAGCACTCCACGCGTCGGCAGGCGAATCGGCTGGGCCTCCAGGCCTTGGCAGGGAGATCGGCCAGGCACTTCACGTCATGGCGGGTTATCATCTGGCAGGGGATCTGCCAAGCACTCCACGCGTCGGCAGGGGAATTGGCTGGGCCTCCAGGCCTTGGTAGGGTGATTGGTCAGGCACTTCACGTATTGGCGGGTTATCAGCTGGCAGGGGATCGGCCAATCACTCCACGCGACAGGAGGAAATCGTCTGGGCACTCCAGGCCTTGGCAGGGAGATCGGCCAGGCTCTTCACGTCATGGCGGGTTATCAGCTGGCAGGGGATCGGCCAAGCACTCCACGCGTCGGCAGAGGAATCGGCTGGGCCTCCAGGCCTTGGCAGGGAGATCGGCCAAGCACTCCACGTGTCGGCAGGGGAATCGGCTGGGCCTCCAGGCCTTGGCAGGGAGATTGGCCAGGCACTTCACGTATTGGCGGGTTATCAGCTGGCAGGGGATCGGCCAAGCACTCCACGCGTCGGCAGGGGGATTGGCTGGGCCTCCAGGCCTTGGCAGGGAGATCGGCCAAGCACTCCACGTGTCGGCAGGGGAATCGGCTGGGCCTCCAGGCCTTGGCAGGGAGATTGGCCAGGCACTTCACGTATTGGCGGGTTATCAGCTGGCAGGGGATCGGCCAAGCACTCCACGCGTCGGCAGGGGAATCGGCTGGCCCTCCAGGCCTTGGCAGGGAGATCGGCCAAGCACTCCACGTGTCGGCAGGGGAATCGGCTGGGCCTCCAGGCCTTGGCAGGGAGATTGGCCAGGCACTTCACGTATTGGCGGGTTATCAGCTGGCAGGGGATCGGCCAAGCACTCCACGCGTCGGCAGGGGAATCGGCTGGCCCTCCAGGCCTTGGCAGGGAGATCGGCCAAGCACTCCACGTGTCGGCAGGGGAATCGGCTGGGCCTCCAGGCCTTGGCAGGGAGATTGGCCAGGCACTTCACGTATTGGCGGATTATCAGCTGGCAGGGGATCGGCCAAGCACTCCACGCCTCGGCAGGGAATCGGCTGGGCGTCCAGGCCTTGGCAGGGAGATCGGCCATGCACTTCACGTATTGGCGGGTTATCATCTGCCAAGCACTCCACGCGTCGGCAGGGGAATCGGCTGGGCCTCCAGGCCTTGGCAGGGAGATTGGCCAGGCACTTCACGTATTGGCGGGTTATCAGATGGCAGGGGATCGGCCAAGCACTCCACGCGTCGGCAGGCGAATCGGCTGGGCCTCCAGGCCTTGGCAGGGAGATCGGCCAGGCACTTCACGTCATGGCGGGTTATCATCTGGCAGGGGATCTGCCAAGCACTCCACGCGTCGGCAGGGGGTGGCTGGGCCTCCAGGCCTTGGTAGGGTGATTGGTCAGGCACTTCACGTATTGGCGGGTTATCAGCTGGCAGGGGATCGGCCAATCACTCCACGCGACAGGAGGGAAATCGTCTGGGCACTCCAGGCCTTGGCAGGGAGATCGGCCAGGCTCTTCACGTCATGGCGGGTTATCAGCTGGCAGGGGATCGGCCAAGCACTCCACGCGTCGGC
>JAECXV010000074.1:0-14428 GCA_018153235.1 Drosophila malerkotliana malerkotliana
AGGAAATCTTTATGAAGATTCCGGAAGGAGTGCCATATGAAGATGGTAAAGTGTGTAAATTGAATAAGTCAATTTATGGTTTGAAACAAGCAGCGCGATGCTGAGTCTGAGACATTTGAAAATGTTTTAAAAAACATGGGTTTTACAAATTCTGCAGTGGATGTATCTATTTAAAGACAATGGGGATGTCTTAAAAAAAGATATATGTGCTTTATATGTAGATGATCTGGCCACTGATCAAAGCATAAATGATACGATGAATAATCTTAAGATATTCCTGACGAGAACGTTCAGGAATGACGGACTTATATGAAATAAGACATTCTTATTGGAATTAAAATAGAAAGAAAAGATGGACTTTATATCTGAGTCAATCAGCATACATTAATAACATTTTAAAGAAGTCATTATGGAAGACTGTCATGAAGTCAGTACACCCTTCCAACTAAGCTAAATTATGAGGCCTTAAATTCAGATGAAGAATATAACGCGCCGTGCCGAAATTTAATTGGTTGTTTAATGTACCTAATGTTATGTACCAACATTATAATCCGTCCTGATCTAAGTACAACAATAAGTATTTTAAGTAGATATACAAATAAAAACAATTCGGAATTATGGCAAAATCTTAAAAGAGTTTTAAGATATTTTAAAGGGAACTGTCCCCCTTAAATTAACTCTTTTACTAAAAAATGAAAATTTTAAAGACAGCAATTATTGGCTACGTTGATTCTGACTGGGCAGGATGTGAGTCCGATAGAAAAAGTACAACAGGTTTTATATTTAAAATGTTTTACCTGAATGTAATTTGTTGGAATAAAAAAAAAAAATTCAGTAGCTGCGTCATCGACAGAAGCGGAATATATGGCTTTATTTGAAGCAGTAAGGGAAGCTTTATGGTTAAAATCGTTAGTCTGTAGTATAAAACTTGAATTAAACAAACCGATCAAACTACTAGAAGATAATCAAGGTTGCATTAGTATAGCTAATAATCCTACATGCCACAAACGATCAAAGCACATAGATATAAAAGTACCATTTCTCAAGAGAACAAATTGAAAATAAATTAATTAGCTTAGAATATATCCCCACAGAACACCAAGTGCTGATGTCCTCTGAAGCCGTTGCCTGTTGCAAGATTCTTAACCCTAAGACATGAGATGGGTTTAAAACTAAAATTATATTCTATTACCATACATTATTAACATAAAACTTAATTAAAAGAAACTATTGAACTTTAATTTAATACTAAATACTTATTTAATTTTCAAATAAAACATAGATTAAAAATAAAAAAAATTAATAAAATAAAAATTAATGAATTAATAATTTAATTTAAGAAAATTTATGAAATTTTGGTTTATCTGTCAATAAAAGTTAAGAAATATTTAATTTAATTGAAAGTTAATTCATTATACCCCTTGCAGAGGGTATTATAATTTGGTCGTGCAAAACGCAGTGAAGGAGACATCTCCGACCCTATAAAGTATATATATTCTTGATCAGGATCACCTCCTGAGTGATATGAGCATGTCCGTCTGTCCGTCTGTCCGTCGGTCCGTCTGTCTGTCTGTTTCTACCTGCAAACTAGTCTCTCAGTTTTAAAAAGCTATCGACTTGAAACTTTGCACACACCCTTCTATCCTTTGCACGCAGTATATAAGTCGGAACGGCTGGACCGGCCGACTATATCCTATATTGCCTATAACTGATTGATCGGAAATGGTATAACTTTGGTGTTTTTAGAGTTAGAGAGTTTTAAATTTAACATGTGAGCTATTTTTGGCAAAACATTACGTCATGCCAAATTTCATAAGGATCGGCCGACTATATCCTATAGCTGCCATATAACTGAACGATCGGAAATGACCCAACTTTCGTGTTTTTGAAGATAGAAAGCTAAAATTTTTTTGGCCAGTTGATCCAACAAATTCCATTAGGATCGGCCGAACTATATCCCATAGCTGAACGATCGGAAATGGTATTTTGTAGAAATATCAACTTTCGTATTTTTGAAGATAGAGTTTTGGGGCTTTTTTTAGATTTTGTCTTGAAATAAATTGGATTATATATTCCTATTCCCATAAGGATCGGCCAACTATATCCGATGTTTGCGATATATATCCGGTTTTAACTGCAAGGGGTATATAAACTTCGGCTCCGCCCCAGTTAGCTTTCCTTTCTTGTTTTTCACGATTCGATTAAAAGTTTTACTAGGTTTTCCTTTAACCCTAGAACTAGCTTGTTTTTGATGCCAAAGACTATTTCTAGATGGGATATGAATCATTATCATTGTTCCCCAGAATACACAACAGTCCGATTTTGTAATATTAGCTTAATAATTGTTCAATGTATCTTTATGAGGTGTATGGAAAAATACCTCAACTTTGTTTTTCGATAGACAAAAAGATTCTTGACTAACTTATGTTTGGTAACACTAATAAAAATCTACGGACAAGTTGGTCAAAGATGTATTGATATCATAAAAGACTTTCAAGTAAAATAAGTTTGTGTTTAAATGTGGAATACTGGAGGCTTTTCCAATAAACATATAATGATATATGTCTTAAATCCTTCAAGACGGCGGGAGTTGAATTTTCGCATCAGGTAGCTAAAGGCCTCGTCATCTTATTAGTGACGCGCATGATTCAATTCAAGATATTCCTTCTGTCCCTATTTAAAACCTCACGGATATTAAAAATATTAAACATATATTGTTGTAAGTCTTAAACCTGAACACGGCGGGAGTTGAATTCTTTCGCTGCTACCTTGACTTAATGCAGTGGAAATCAGGCATTTGAACAGCGATTATTTTTATCGGAAAGTGGAAATCAGGCATTCTCGGATTTTTAATTTTGAAAAGTGTAAGTCTGGCATTTGAACACTGATTATTTATTTGGCAAGTGGAAATCAGACATTTTTTGGATTTTTATTTTTAAATAAGTGAAAATCAGACATTTTTGGATTTTTATTTTTTAAAAGGTAAAAATCTGTCATTTTCGATTTTTATCTTAAAAATTACGAATTTAAAGAGAGAGTGCGCACTATGCCGCGCGGTAGAAAAAACTACCGCAGTCGGAGCGGTAGTAATACTAGCCGCTCGAGCGTGAGTAGCGGAGCAGATGAGGTGGGCGGAGCCTCACATATCAACAAGCTGCGTGCCGTCTCCATCGAGCAGGAGCTGGGTGAGACGGTGCAGCGGTGGACGCCAGATTGGCGCCCATGAAGCCTTCGCCGGAGATGGCCGCCTCGTGCCCGGGAGGCTTAACGCCGCAGGACTGGAGGTCCACCCCGCCGCCGTCGTTCCAGCCACCACCGCCACCCCTGTTGCAGCCACCGTCGCCGCCCACACTGCCGTCGCCCCTGCTGCCGCCATCTTTGCCGGGACCTACCGGCCCCCCCCGTCGCCATCGAGCAGGCCAACGCCAGGGCTGTCGCCGCAGGAAACGGAGCCGTGTTGGCGGAGCTCTCCGCCACCCAGCGCGCAGTTCGGAACGCCCTAATTGACGGCGACATTAAAGTCGTCTCAGCCTCGATGAGCCGCTACGACGAACTCGAGGTGGCTCTTATGCTTCGGGCGGCCGAGTTGGAGACTCGGGGCCACCATGCCACCGCCGCCCGCGATGTCTGGACCGTCGCCCTGCCGTCGCTGCGCAGCCCGGCCCCCCAATAACCCCGGTATAGCCAGTCCCCCGTACCAAGGTGCGAAGGAGACCTGGTCCTGCGTGGTGAAGGGTGCGGATCCGGAGCTGTCCAGCCGGCAGTGATCGCCGAAAAGGTGAGAAACGAGGTGCCTCTATCCCTTGGAGTCAGAGTCCACGAGGTCCGTGAGCTGAAGCGTGGCGTTGCCATCATCCGGCGCCGCCGTCATCGGTGGCGCGTCAGCTGCGGGCGCCTCAAGTAGTCCGCCGAGGTCGGGCTGAGCGTGCGTGGAGCGCAACGGTCTGGTAACGGTACCGGACCCCGCTTAACGGTCTTAGACGTGGATACCGCAGTCACCCCGGAGGACTTCATGGAGGAGCTGTGGCGCAACAACCTGAAGGAAGAGATGACCGTGGCAGACTGTGGGTGTCGGTGCACTTAGCATCAAAGCCGTGGTCCGCAGCCGATGGAGGCACGACGAAAGTGACTCTGGAGGTCAGCGAGAAGGCACTGGCCGCGTTGGACACCGGGAGGGTGCACATCGGGCGGTTCTGCTTCCGCTGCCGGTCCCAGGTCCGCACGTGTGCCCGCCATCGCTGCGTCGGCTTTGACCACAAGGTCCAGGACTGTCGCCTCCAGGTGAGTGTGTGCCGCCAATGCGGCACTGGGGTCATTTAGCGGCGTAGCGCACCAATCCGGTGGGCTGCCGAAACCGCCGCTACAAGGCGTCGCCGTCGGGGCATAATATGCCTCGGCGAGCTGTCCGATATAGGGCGCAGTTTTGGCCAGGGTGAATGCGGGATACCAACATGTCTCGGTTCCCACAAATTAATTGTCAGAATTCGCACGCTGCTGTGTGCGAAGCGGGGCAGTTGATGTGTGAGAGGGCTGCGAATCGTGGCTCTGCTGCAGGAACCATGCTAACCGCTATGGCGGTGTGCCTGCAGAAATGCTGGGTATTTCCGACAGCAGGTGCCATGCCGCAGTTGTTGTGAATGACCCCAACGTGGAGGGACCTTGGTGAGCTCTACCAATTGGGGTGTATGTGGGGTTAGAAGGGATTTTTGGCAGGTTGTTTGTTGTCAGTGTGTATTGCAAGTTTTCCGAGGATATAAACCCGTACCTTCAGTACATGGATGCGGTACTACCACAGGTGAGTAGCAATCCTGTCATCCTGAAGGTCTTGAGGCGCGAACTCGTCGTCCCCCTCTGGTTTAGTAAGATGTCCGGGTACGCACCTGGCCATCAAAACTACGCGCGGGGTGAGACGCTGGCCTAATGGGTGATTACCCAAGAGGTGCAGGTTGTCAACGAGCCGAGTGAGTGGTACACATTCGACGGTCCGATGGGGACGAGTGATACCGATGTTACTCTTGTGAATGAGTCCGGCAATGAGAGTGTATGCCTTTCAATGGAGGGTGTTGGGGGTCATGGTGTGAGTGATCATAATCCGATAGAGATTGTGGTGACCCATAACACATGGCCCTGATGCGAATGTGGTGGTTAATGGGTGGTGCTTTCGTGAAGGAATATGGGCCCTTCATGGGCATTGTGTGAGAGAAGCGGCGACGTAAGTCCTGTTTAGCACCTTCTGTGCTATGAATGTGGATGAGCAAGTTGCATGTGTGACAGAGTGGATGACGAGTGCGAATGATAGCATGTTTGCTAGGCACCGAAAGGTGTCTTGCACGCGTGTTAGGCTGGTGGACGCGTGATTCGAACGCCCAGCAACGGTCTTCCGGTCTCTGCGGAAGAGATTCCGCAGAGACATGGGTGTGTGTGGCCTCCAGGTTGAAGGCCGAGTGCTTACAACCTGAGGGACTGTGTGGAATGTCTGTTGTCCAATTTTTCCTAGGGAAGATCGACAGCACCCAGTGCCTGATGCAGTGGCTGCTGCCGATCCCCTCCTGGTGAGCGAGCTTGAGTGGGGTTTCACCACGCTTCGCTTGGGGAAAGCTCCCGGTATGGATGGTTTTACAGCGGGATTTGGTAGAAGCGTCTGGAAGGCGATCTCGGATCACTTGCTACGAATTGTAGCGCCAAGTGTGTCAGTGGGGGGTCTTTTCAAGTGCGTGGAAACGCACAAGGGTGGAGTGTGCTCCTTAAGCCACCCGATAGGGTCCGAGCAATCCGCGATCCTTTCGGGGCATCAGCCTGTTCCACTTCTGCAATCGTTCTGGAGCGAGTGCTGGTGGAACGGCTGCAGGAGAGTGTGGGGAGTCGATGTCTGATAGGCAGTTTGGCTTCCGGGAGGGAAAGAGGTGGAGGACGCTTGCATGCATGCCAAGGACTCTGGCGGGACCCAGCAGCTCCCAAGTACGTTCTCGGTGTGCTTGTGGACTCTAAGGGGGCTTTTGATTACCTGAGCTTGGGCTAGGGTGACTTAGAGAGGCTGAATGAGTGTGGGTGCCGGGACGCAGCTCTTTGGAAGAGTTATTTCTCGGGACGTAGTGCATGTGTGATGGGGGTGAATGACACAAAGAGTATTGATGTGGCTCGTGGGTTGATCCATAGGGCTCCATCTGTGGTCCATTTATATGGAACCTCGCGATGGATCCCGACCGCGGCAGCTCGAGCAGGTATACAAGTGTTGTGCGTATGCGGATGACTCTGCCTATCTTGACTGAGGGCCAGACGCGTTCGAGGATTGAGGCAAGCGCCGCAGAGCGCTTGCGCATTGTTAGCCAGAAGGGCAGCAGTGTGGGTGTCGGTCACTTGATAAGGCCTGTGACAATGTTGCTGAAAGGCATCTTGTCCAGTCGAGGTCCCGGGGGCATTAGGCCTCCGACTGTGGATCGATGGCTTCAGCATAGGTACGTGAAACAGGTGAAATACCTGGGTGTGACCGTTGGGGAACGGTTATGCTTCACGCCACACCTTGCCGGTCTGAAGAACCGGTTGGTTGGTGCGGTTGGGAAATTGCGCCGAGTTTTGAGAAACGAGTGGGGTCTCAGCAGGAGAGCTGTCCGCACCATATACAGTGGCTTATTTGTTGCTTGCGCAGCAAATGGGTCACCAATATAGAGTGAGATAACCTCGACTGTTGCTGGCAGAGTTAAAGTTTGCAGTGTGCAGCGTGTCATATTGTTGGGGAGTATGCCTTGTGTCGCACTGTCTCTACGGAGGCATTGCAAGTGCTGCTTAGAGCAGTTCCCCTTGATTCTGAGATACGGCGTAGAGCCGTAAGCTACAAGCTCATGAAGGGGCTGCCATTGCTAGAGAATGAATGGTTGTATCATGAAGTGTTGGGAGGGACTGTGGAGAGTTCAAGGCCCAGTGAATGGAAGGGTGTGCTGGGGGAACGTGTCCTATTGGACTGGCAAGTTCGGTGGGGACGGTTGAGAATGGGCGGGTCACTTACGAGTTCATTCCAGATGTCTCGTTTGTTGCCAACCGACGGACTTTGGTTTCCAACCTCAGCGCCGGATTCCTGCTGACTGGCCATGGATCGCTGAATGCATGGTTGCATAGTCGGCACCTGGCAGACAGTCCGGAATGCCAGTGTGGCTCGAAGGCGAGACCTGGAAGCATGTCCTCTGTGAGTGTCCGCTGTATGATGATCTTCGTGATCTGGGGAGCTTGGTGATTCAGGCCGGGGGGACTTTGACGTTAGTCAGGTGCTCTCCACTAGCGATAGGGTTGATAGGTTGAATGCGTTTGCAGAGCCGTGTTCAGTCGTCGTCGAAGACGTTGATTTGTGGATGCCGAGGGGTGTTGGGTGTTAAAGCGACTAGGTAGGTTTAGGGTTAGTTAGATAGTTGTAGGGTAGGCTTAACTGTTAGTGTGTAGGGTTTGCCGGGTTAACTGTTAGTTTGTAGGGTTTGCCGGGTTTTTGCCCACCGCCGGGGTGACCAGTCCCCGAGCTTCATGGTAGCTGAAACTGGGAGTGCTTCTTTTAAGTTGCACGAACCTGACTAGAGGACCTTCTGGTACCACGGGTGATGAGGAACCACGGAGGTGGTGCTTCGCCTTATCACAGGTCCTTACGGATTGTTGGGAACATAGCTGCCCGTCTTCGAACGGTCTGGTCATTGACCAGCAATAAATGCCGCGAGTTGCGGAAGAGTGGAAGGATTAGTCCTCGCCTCCTCGACAGTGAGAAAGCCATGCCCATGAGCATGGTGGATAAGACTGTTCCATCTTATGACTCGGCCTCGGCCGTTTCATAATGCTATTCCATGCAGCTATGTAAAATATTGGGTCACCAACCCCGTTGACTGTTCTGGAGTCAAAATTGGTAGTGTCCTTCGTGGCACGGCGCCTGACCGCAGGCTGCTAATTTCTGGGTACCACGGGAGCTAGAGCCCACGGAACTGTTCCGAACTGGCTATGGTTGAGGCCCTTGGGAGCAACGTGGTGGCTGTGGTTTAACACCTGAATGCGGGTAGAGCCTTCGGCCTCGACGTGGAGTTGCGTTATACGACCGGGTGCCCGATCCATATAGACCTGAAGAGCGTTAGGTAGGCCTCCATCCTTAACCGAGGATATAAGCCAGGACTAGAAAAGACTGGCTTGAGTGTCGGTATCCGGCGAAACATGGTTTCAAAGGGGCGCTGATTGACGAATGGTTTCATATCCCATGCCCAAGGGGCCGTCAGATTGAGCCATCATTGCAGGTGCTTACTTAAAAAACAATAGACTTTCATGTCCCTATCTACGGTAGAGAACAGATGTGTTTTTCGATCGCTCCGTTCGGTTTATCATTTTCTCCGGTAATCGGTGGCCTAAGCGGTTGAAAGTAGCATTAAAATTCGCGTAATTACTACGCGGATTATATGGTGTACTCCTCGTCTTGGAATAATAGTGGTTTTCTGACGAAAAACAAAGTTTTTCGTTTTTCCCATTTGGAGCACGCGGTGGAATTTTCCATTGCAAAGCTTGGTGAGTGCGATAAGAAGCGAGAGCGAGAGCATAAGCACTTATGAGAGAGCTTGAGAGAGAGCTTTGAGAGTGCTTGCGCTGAGCTTAAAGCTAAGAGCTTGGAGCTTTGAGCTTCGAGCTTATTTGGCTTCGCAAGGCTCTCGGTGTGCTTTGTGCAGGCGAGCTTAGGAGCGTGCTTTGTGCGCGTTCTGGCAAGCTTGTACAGCATACTTTCGGGCGGAATATGTAGCATATTTTTGGGGGCCCAAAAGTGCTGCCTACTGTTGGGTTCCATTTATTTTTGTTGCATATTTTCTGGGGCCCATTTTTAAAAATCAGCACCAGGAGGCGCCATTGAGGGCGTAATGATCTCGAGCGCGATGTCGGAGAGTGAGCTCTCCGCAAGCAGTCGGGCAAGCAGCGCTACCGCCGCACGGGTTTGCCGCCGCAGACGCAAGTCCAAGGCGAGCTCCATCTCGGCGCATACCGGCCAAGCCATTGGCCGGGCAGGAGAGGACAAGCCGGAGCCAGTGGGTGTGCTGGAGGAGACGGCACTCTCCTCTTTGGAGATGCCGGTGACTACCGCCGCCACCGCCGCTGTTGATACCGCCGACGCATACGACGTCATACTCCGCTGCCCCTGCACCCCCTGCTGCCGCTACTCGATGTGCCGCCGATGTCCCTGGAGAGCTGATGCCGCTACTGTCGTCGTGGATGCCCCCGCTGCCGTCCCGGTGCGTTCATCCGCCCCGACACGATGCCTCGACAGGATCGTGAAGGGCGGAGCCGACGACGTCCTAGAGGAAGTCGGCAAAATTAAGGAGGAGTTCATCGGCCTGGTGACAGACTCTGTACCGAACTCTTCCAGGTTATGGAGCCGATGCGATGCATCAATAGGCATGACGGTATCGTCCAGGCCCTTATGAGGCGGAATGCAGTGCTGGAGGAAACCAGCAGACTTCGTGCGACGATGCCGCCGCCCATCCTGGATGCCATCAGCACCGGTAGCTGTGGTCACCCGTTGGGTACGCATCTACGTATCCTAGCCCGCCAGTGCCTTCTGCTGCCCCAGTGCCCGGAAACGCCGCGAAAACCACGGGATACGTGTTCTAGCCAAGGCGTCCAGCAAGGCCCCAAACCCGACGGGCAAGGGAAGCTGTTGAAACTACGCCTACGCTAGGAGTTCGCCCGTACGAGGTGGAGGGCTTGCGCGTGGCGGAGCCATGATACGCACCCCCTCGCCAGGAGAGATCGAGCGGGTTGCTGCAGAGCAGGAAGTTCGGCGAGATTGGCCTCGAGGCCAAGCCGAACACCGCCTAGCCTCCAAAGCTGATCGTACAGGATGTCGCCACGCAGATCGCACCGGAGGAGTTTATGGCGGAGTTGTTTGCTCAACAACCTGAAGAAGCACATCCCAGAGGCGGAGTTCCGGAAGGCGGTCCATCTGGACACGAAGCCCTGGAAGGTTAGCCGATGGATCGCCGGTAAATGTGACTCTAGAGTGCGAACCCAAAGTGCTAGATCTGGTGCGGACCTATGCTCGCAATAAGTGTGTTGGCTTCAACCATTAGGTGGCAGAGTGCAAACAGAAGGAGAATGTTTGCAGGCAATGCGGACAGACCGGCCACAGTGCACGTGGATGTGCGAACCCTGTGGACTGGGCCGGAATTGCCGTTTTTACGGACACCCCCTCAGGTCACAGCATGCCGTCCCCGAGCTGTCCGGTGTATGCGGCGGTACTTACGAGGGTGAACGCTAGACGTTAACTTTTTAGCTTCATCCAAGCGAACCATGGTCGAGGCCGAGCCGCGACTATTGAGCTCGCGGTCCGGCTGAGAGAGTCCGGTTGCATGTTTGCACTGCTGCGTGAGCCATTCATTGGCAAAGGGACGAAGGATGTGCTGCCCGATGGAATGAGGATGTACAATTGACCGGATAGGTAAGGCAGCCATCCTCGTGGATCACCAGGATGTCATCTGTATGCCGATGGAGCCTCACCACCGATTGCGGCGTATGCGTGCACGTAAAGGGAGTTTTGCTTCCACCTTCCTTTGCTCCGTAGCATTGTCAGTACGAAGCCGAGCTAGAACCGTACCTCAGGTACATGGATGCGGTCCTGTTGCAGGCCAACAGTACCCCCGCGCAATCCGGGGACTCGACGCGAACGCAGTGTCCCCCATGGTTTAGCGAACTCCCTCGGAACCCGGGGGAACGCTAACCTCAGACGGGGATGCTGGAGAATGGGACCGTTGCTTTCAGCCAGCCTAGCTCGGTGTTCCCGGCTGCTCCGACACCTCCATCAAACGCATAGTGATATCGACGTGACAATAAACAACGATGCAGCATCGAGATGCGGGCCACATTCGAATGGACGAGTGGTGCCAGTAATGCAATCATAACATTTCAGCTAGCAACACCAACCACCTCAAGTACAGTTGAGAGCCTAGCTCCGGTACCGTCCTGGAACATCGTCAATGCTCGTTGGCAATTGTCTGAACAGAGGATGGTGAGACGCGCAAATTTATCTGGAAGATTTCATCACGTTGGACCAGCAAGTTTCAACCCAGTGGGCAGCATGGCACGAGTGTGCACGCTTTGATCGCCTGGGAGAAGGAAGTTAGTTGTGGCGGACCGCCATCCGAACCGACGGTGGGAGACGCGAAGTCAGGAGGACTCGCCGCCGGTTTCAAAACGCCTGTCGTCGGGGTGACGATGATGGGATCGAGCCTTTAGGGCTGCGCTGAGGCAAGCCTCAGCCGAAGCGAAAGCTCATCCTTTGGCAAAGGAGAAGAGCTGGAGGAATTCTGGGAGAAAACGTATACGATCCATGGGGGCGCTCACAAGATCTGCCGAGGACGCAGAAAGGCAGGGGGAGATTGGGTGCATCGCATTGATGGCGAGCCGATTGGGGTGATTGGGGTGACTGTGCGCGTGTGCTCCTCCGTAACTTTTTCCCAGTTGCGGAGACCGATACACCGATTGCCCGGGATGGGAGGATGTCCCACCGCGCCTCGAGGAAGTAGAGGTTGATGCTTGTGTCGCCAGGTTGAAGAGCAGACGCCCTCCTGGGTATGGACGGCATCATGAAATATCTGGCGAAGCTGCGTGGCGCGCCATACTTCAGCACCTGATGCGGCTATATTCCTGATGCATCCAGTCAAGCATTTCCTCGAGAGAGTGGAAGTGTCCAATTTTAGTGGAGCTGCTCAAGGGGCCCGATAAGGACATTTGAGAACCTTCGTCGTACTGTGATATGCCTGTTGCCGGTATTTGGCAAGGCTGATAAACATCATGGTCAATCGTGTGAGAGAAGTTCTTCCGAAGGATGCAGATGAGAATTGATTCCAAATCGCCAAGGATGATGGCCGAAGATGCCTCGAGGCATAAAAAACATATGTCGCCGCCAAATGGGCGAGATACGTACCGGAATCTTCGTCGACTTTAGCGAGCGTTCGACAAAAGTGAATGGAGTGTTGCGCTGCGCCAACTCGCCGACTTGGGATGGGGAGAGTTGAGCTTGTGGCAGAGCTGATTTCGGACAGGAGCGCAGATCCGAAGCAGTTATGGAGCCCGCAGGGATCCATTAGTGGCCCATTCATTTATGATCTACTGATGGACGTCCTGCTGCGGCGCTCCAGCCATACTGCGCTTTAACGTATGCGGATGACCTGCTGCTCCTCGTCGAGGCAAAACTTTCGAGCCGCGCTGGAGGAAAAAGGAGCGCAACTGATGTCCATCGTTGAAGCGTGGGGTACGGAAATCGGTGTTGCTACTTTCCCACCAGCGAGACGGTGATAATGCTGCTTGAAGGTCCTCGCGCACTTCGTGTGTGAGATCCGCAGGAGCGTTTCTCCTATACGTACGCGCTGCTGCCGGTACCTTGGCATCACGGTCAGCGAGCGTATGTTCTTCACTGCGCGCATCGCATCGCCGCGTCAAAGGAATGGCCGGAGTCGGGGAGAACATAGGGCGTAAACTACGAGTCGACTAAGGTGATCCTTGGGCCAGGCGGACCATTTATGCCGGACCTGGTGCCCTGTGCAATTATTTGCGCCCGGTTTGGGCGTCTTTACGACGCGGCGGCGCGAGTTGTAGCCAGAGGCTCCGCCTGCCAGAGGCTTATCCTTTAGATGCCTTCCAGACAGTTTGAGTAAGTCCTGGCGACCGCAGGTGTTTGCTGGAGCCCCCGCCTTGACCTGGCCTCGGAGCCCCGCTTTGGTTTCATGGCGAAGACCTTTCAGGTCTGAGCTGGGCGCAAAGTCGCGCGCATCGAAGCTGATGTCTCCTGTCGGACTGCAGAGCAGGTGGACGCTGGTTCGCCCGGTCGGTGACCGTGCATCCCGGACGTCTCGTTCCGTATATGAGAATCCAGACTTGACTGATGCGCTAGCTTTTTGCTGACAGGGCATGGGTCGTTCAATGCATTTCGGCATACAGACGAGTTTTAAAGGATACTGCCGCATGCTCATGTAAGGATCTTAATGAGGATTGGGAGCACATTTTATGTGTCTGGGCCCTCTTCTATGCAGAGAGACTTCATGAGACTGGGAGACTGGTCTGCAGCACGTTAAGGTCCTGGACGTTTAGAGAAAGATTCTGGAGAGTTGACGACAGGATGAGGAGACTGGAGCACTTTGCTGAGAAAGTTCGGATATGAGGGTCTTGACCCACTTTCGTGCTTTCGGCAAGGGGCGAAGAATTCTACCACAGTTCGCCATAGCATGTCGTAGGAGGCGACTAACATGGCAGGGCCCCCATCCGAGCTTGTCGGAGCTAGCAGTGTAGGGTCAATGAGCCCACAAACTTCGGTGTCCTCGGACTCGACGTGGGAGCTATGTTATACAACTCGGAAAAGCGGTGACCCAGCAGATCAGCAGAGGTGATAGATACACTTCGCCTCTTATCCAGAGGGAGTATGTTCGGCAAGCACATACTTGAAAGGTACCAGGCTGGTCGCTATGTACATAGCTAAAGCTTCTAGTCTGGGGCGCTGGCAGGCGTACAATCCGCTGCTGCCTATGCACTATATACCTCCCGTGGGTTCATTCGAGTGCCGTGGCCGTAACCCCTTCCAGTGTGGAAACACGCCACGCAAAACGGCTGGGAGATCCGAGACCCTCGCGTCCCTATCTTAGAGTGCAGACAGGTTTGGTCGTTCTGGTGAAAAAATCATTTTCGGCTAACATACGCTGTCTTTATCCGAAAATCAGAGTTTCTGTAAAGAACGTTGGTGTCACAAGTTGCGCATTGCGCGGTTGCTGTGGCGCGCGTATTTTCTTTAAAATCATGCTTTTTGTCTTAGAAATTGTTCATTTTATGAACATACATACATACATACAGTGCTTGCTAATTTTGACTTAATGCAGTGGAAATCAGGCATTTGAACAGCGATTATTTTTATCAAAGAGTAAAAATCTGAAATTTTTGGATTTTTATTTTTGAAAGTGTAAATCAGGCATTTGAACACTGAATATTTATTTGGCAAGTGGAAATCGGACATTTTTGTTATTTTTTACTTTTAAATAAGTGAAAATCAGACATTTTTCGATTTTTATTTTAAAAAAGTAAAAATCTTGTCATTTGGATTTTTTATCTAAAAAAATTACGAATTTAAAAGAGTGCGCATCTATGTCGCGCGGTAGAAAAAACTACCGCAGTCGGAGCGGTAGTAATACTCAGCCGCTCGAGCGTGAGTAGCGCGGAGTTAGATGAGGTGGGCGGAGCCCTCACTTATCAACCAGTTTTCGCGTGCCGTCTCCATCGAGCAGGAAAGCTGGGTGAGACGGTGCAGCGCGTGGACGCCAGGATTGGCGCTTCCATGGCTTCGCCGGAGATGGCCGGCTGGCCCGTGCCCGGGAGGGCTTAATCGCCGCAGGACTGGGAGGTCCACCCGCCGCCGTCGTTCCAGCCACCACCGCCACCCCTG